>JASDQU010100802.1:60092-73448 GCA_032191745.1 Picea mariana | reverse complement strand
AGTTTTTCCTCTGCAAACTGCTGCAAGCCTGATGCCCAGAGCTGTTTGTCCACTTTCTCCTAAGTCTTCCACCTGTTCATGTTTAAATAAACCCACTGGCTGAAGTTAGGATTCCAGACCTCCTATGTCCTTATGAACCAGACTCAGTCCCTGAGTTAGAGTGATACCTCCTAGAGCCGTTATCTCCATTTGATCACCCTTCATAAACAAATCGTGACATAAAACTGATGGGCGTTGGGCTCTGCTTCTGCAAGCAATCCAGGAGTGACTTCTAACGCTAACAGATTGTGACAGTCATAGTGAAATCTTCATGGAAAAGAACCCTACTTATCATTCGAAGACAAAAAAAAAATGATATTCAATATCACTTTGTGAGAGACATGGTTGAAGAAAAGAAGGTGTTGTTGGAAAAGATTGACACTTTGAAGAATGTTGCAGATTCATTGACAAAGTCTGTGAGCAAAGAGAAGTTCTCTTGGTGTAGAGTAACAATGGGCATTATTGCCCTGGATTTTTGACTATGTAATCCTGTAAACCCCTGTATGCAAAGAAAACAACAAGTGGGAGAACGTTGGGTATGTCTTATATTCTTTGCATGTGTGTGTGTGGGTGTGTCAGATTCAACAACTACGTCTTACGATTTTTTTTATTTTTAGTGGTTTTCTAAACTAATCTCGGATTAAGGGATTAGGGTTTTGGTAGCTACATAATACCTAAAATATTGTATATATTGTATTATGAAGGGTGAAAATAATACAATGAAGAGTTTAAAGGTGTGGCACCAAGGAAGGTTGGTTTTCTCTCGGTTAAGGGTTTCTAGCATAAATCTATGTGTACTATGTGTATGATCCATTGATTAATTTATGTTTTTCTTAAGAATCTATATGCATTTCTTTACTTCATAGGTTTAAAAACTTATAGTATGATGCAAATAGGGTTTAATGCACACATGGGGTATTGATGATGCATGGCATGACTTTCAGTGAGGAGAGATATCACTTTCTCCCACCTTTCTCTGGATTGATGCCACATGGCCTTTGGAGGCCTCCTTCTTTCCCAACCGACCTTGATGTCTCACACGTGTGGGATATTTTGATGTATTTTTCATTTATTACATGATGTAAAGGGTAAATGTGGGGTTGACCCCACTTAAATCAAATTTTATATTATGTTTGTGGGCAAAAGTGAAGCGCTAGGCATCATATAAAAAGACAAGCACTCACTTTCATTTTGGATCATGATTCCTCACCTTTGTGAGAGACTACTTCAGGAATTTTCACCCTTTTGGGGCTATTAGCTCTTTCTCTCTCATGCACTATGATTGGAAATGATCTTTTATGAATGGTTTGTTGAATTTGGATGGAAATTTATGCAATTAGGGTGAAATTATTTTGGTTTATTGGATAAAGTAAGTAAATTTATGCAAGTATTGTTTATGTTATTGATATTTATGGTGAAATTGATATTTTGTTGCAAGAAGTCTTGTTTAATGAAACCCTAAGAGAGGAACATAAGTGTGTCTTCCTCTCACAAGGTTGTATTTTTCTAGAATTGGTTAATTGTCATTGTTGGGGTTAGAACCCTAAATCCCTAAAGTGCTAGCACTTTAGGATTTTATCCCTAGATAATTGATCTTTGACATAGTTGAAGTTGCAAGAAGGGAAGAATGATTTCTAGGGCCCAAATGTGCTTGCACCCTAGACCTCCTCCTTCTCGAGACATAAATCCTAAGGCCCAAATGTGCTCGCACCTTATGGTTTAGATCCTACCTCTTGGTTTCAAGTAGATCAACCTTCAATCTTGGTTGCAATTGAAGACTCCATAACTCTAGAATGGCACTAATATTGAAGCAACTCTCTTGGTGAATTGATTTATAAACTCTCTCTCTCTCAAAAATCTCAAGCATTCTACTAAATATATTAACTCTAACATTAGAAAACTCACTAAATTAATTGTTTCTATTAAGTTTTCTACAAGCATCTAAAACAACATTAATTTTGTGCATACACTCGTCTAAAGGTGGCTTAACTCACTTAGAAATATCCTCTAACAATTGGATGGTATTATATTGGTTGTATCCTTAATTTTCATTATCAATTGTGGTATTTCTGAGAATTTATTGTTGCTACTGTTACAAATTAATTATTGTTGTTATAAGATTGGTTTACTGCTGCAATTTGAAACAACTATAGAAATATAACTTTTCTAGTGTCTAACGGAGGTATTTATTGCATACTTTGTCTTGGAAATTGTTGTATATATGTTGTAAAGTGTTCTTGTTCCAGTAAAGTACCAAATCATATTCAAACCTCTTCTCTTCCTTTACCTATACCAACCATTCTATGATTAAGATAAAAGACAGTAGGCTTGGCTACTAAACTTTCTATTTGATCCCTTGAGGTCATCGGGGAAGCCTCCCTTGTGGTGGATCTATTCCATCACTGAAACAAGGGAAGTCTCTACTTAGGTGACAATAGTAGATTCTTCCATAGTTATGCAAGATTTGGGGATCTTTTGGTGGGATTTGCACAAATACAAATCCTACGATAACATTTTGGTGCTATTTCCCAGGAGGATAGAGTCATTCTCCTCAATGGCATATCTTTGGTAAACTTCTCCCAAAGACCTTATATTGCAAGTTTACTTGGTAAATCCATTGAAGGTAGTTCCCTCACCTTCCTTTGATGATCCAAGGGGGATCATCTGACAACTCCACTAACATATTCCAAGGTTTCATCCTATTCTTAACTTTGTGATATTGTGTATTTTCAAGTGATGGAATTATGGCATGATGGTCACTTCACAAAATGTTTCCCTCTTTGGATATTGAGGATATTTTGGGGTACCCAAATTACTTTTCTCTGCGTTGGGGGAATAATTTTCCAACATTTTATGGAGACCCATCTGTTACACATTATTTTGGTCACTCTAGTGATGTCTCTACAGTTATGTGTTCAGGCTCTCATAAGGACTTTTTGCCTGAGAAACGTGATTGTTGTCTTCTTCCACATAACATATTTTTAAGATGAGTTCGTAGGTTGACTATGTTGCAGGGTGTGAGAATCTTGATTCTCACTGGCAACCCTATACCTAGACTGTGAGGTGTTCGCAGTCTACTCTATAGGTAGGGTGCGAACCTGTTTTGAAGCTTGAAAGGAAGAGGAAGTTACGAAGGTTTTAGAAGAGTATCTTCTAGAAAATGAGTTGGCATTCACATGGTTGGCATCCTATTGACTTCTCAGATTTAGTGGGATCATCCTCATCCCTTTAACCATCTCTCCTTATCCTATATAATGAAAGGTTTCTCAAGGAAGAGGTTAAGCAAGATTGAATGGAGAATTGATGAAAGAATTGTCTAAAGAACTCTGTTTGGATTGAAGCTTGAAGACTCTATTTTTCTATCAAGTTGTACTGGATATTCTTCATGCAAGTGTAGAGAAAGTGTGTGTGTTGGAACCAAGGATCACTGAAAGGAAGCTTGCGACATCAAGGCGATCTGGTTGTATCTTTTACTTTCATTTAATATAATACAGCGACATGTCCCTTTCCCATAAAATCACTCTTATTTTATTGCATAACTCCTTGATCATATGCATAGGTTGACATTGAATATACTTTGTTATCTTCACTTTGGTTGGTTTGTGTTGTCTTGGACCCGATTTCACAAGAGCACTAGAGCGAAGTAGGAATAATAGAGACCTAAGGAAGCGATATAAAGGTACATCATTCATTCCTTCTCGGTAGTAGATTCAATGATTGCAACTTAGAGAAAGAGTCATGTCCTGTCTTATTTTGTTCTAGATCCAGGTGGATCTAGGGAGATCAGTTAGTGCCCGCACCTACCAATTTATCCAATAACACCATTCTTGGATTTTACTCATGTTGTGAATTTATGGAAGTATGTTTCAGAGATAGATGTGACACATCAAGATGTGTTGATAAGATTGTTTTTTCTATCTATGGAAACAAGAAAAAAGGAATGGGTCAAGCATATTCTCTTATAATATTCATGGAGGAATTCCTCAAAATATTGGTCCAGAGAACACAAAGATATAAAGAAATTTTCCACGATCTCATGGTGGCCCTCCAAAGTGAAGGGTTATTTTCTATCCCTGTTGAGGAAGATGAAGAATCCACTAATGAACAAGAAGTTGAAGAGAAGATTCATGAAGAGGGTTACCAATCCCTCGAAGAGGAGAAAGAATTGCCTCATGATTCTATTGAAGAAAACAAAGACTCGATTGAATAATGAGAGCCTGAAGAGGTGAATCATGAGGAATATTACCAAGAAGAACATGAATTTCCTTGTGAATATCCTGAAAAAGAACACTTTGATGAAACACACCTTGTTGAATACCTAATCCATGAAGATGCTCCTCATGAAGGTGACGTGCCGATATTTTCTCCTCCATTTGATGAAGTCATCCAAGCTTCCATTCCTCCTACACATGAAGAAAACAACATGGTAAGTTATACCCCTTTCCAAAAATTTAATGTTGTTTTATTCCATGATTCGGAAAGTGAAGAAGTTCTACAGTAACCTTGGATACATTAGACCCTTCAAGCTATAATGAGAGTGACAATGTGATTGGAAATATTAATGATTTTATACATGTTGGGAGACATAAATGGGATGTGACTTGTTATGGATTTAATGGAGATCCCATTTATGATATTGAAGGTCATTTTAAACTATCATCGTTATAACAACCATATGTGACTGCTACCGATTTAGATATTTGGAAACAAGAAGATGACATGATTACATATTTGTTCCAACCACACAAGGATAATTTACTACAACATTCTCATGATTATTTTTTGTCTTATCCTGGGGGGTTTGATACATATTCTTTTGAGCACTTGGATTTATCCTACGAAGAAGAGTTTAAACCACCTCTGTGCTCTAACTTTGATGAGGGTAAGGACATGGTTTACCCAGAGCAATATTTTTGTTACGAGAATTTCCAGCCTTCTCCTTTTTCATCTTGCTATTCCTATATAGCAATGGTTGGGAATTTCCCTTATAATAGTCATTAGTCTATAGGACAGAGTTGTTTTCAACCTATGGTTTGTTGTATGCCTTTTTAGTTTCACACACAAGGCCAACAAGACTTGTGTTGGGAGAAAATGTTTTTCTCTAGGCATGATTTCATCCCTTACCTTGCACTCTCCTTTCCCACAAACAACCTTGGAGTCTTCCTTAGGTTCCTTCTCATCCCTTCTCCTCGATGTTTGGGTGATGACTCTGCAACTGAGGATGATGATATTCCTATGTATGACTCTTTCAACTTTCTCTTGGGATGGATATGGCAAGGCTGTGGTGATACCTCCTTGCATGACTTTGTCTCGCCCTCCCACCTTCATGAGTTAGATTTTATGACTAGTTATGATATGGTGTATGTCACAACTCATGACCTTTTTGACCTTGACTTATTCTTGTTCTGGTTCATGGTGAATAATAGAGGTAGATATTTTGATAAAATGTTGGGATGGTTTACTAGTTATATGATTATACCTAGCATTTCAAACTAACATATATTAGTGTAGGTTAGATAGGGCATTTGCATCCTACATTTCATTTGTATATATATTGCATCATGCATTCATGCTAGTATAGTATTGCATATTTCTTGTACATGTTGCATGCTCATTTGTATATAATGAATACATGTTAGGAAATTGCACTTAGTCATTCAATATTGTTACTTTATCATTTTGTATCTTAGTGAATATTTTCTTTTTCAGCATGGTTTTGGATTTATTACTAACGTTAGTGGATCATATCCATAGACATATACTTCTTAAGGATATTGTCATTTGAAGTGGGAAAAAGACTATAGGTCTTGGGAAACCAGATATGTTGAGGTTCTCATGCACTCTACAGTGAGAACATATCCCCATGTTGGAGCCAGATGTTATCCCCCCCGCATGCCTAGGGGTAACTAGAGGAGATAATGTCTCGTGGCCTGCAATGGAAAACATGATCCCGACCATGATAATGATCAACATGTACACAGATGGAAGCCCAACATCCCCCCTCATTCACCTTTACAACTATCGGTCAACCAAGGCTCATCACATCTAAGAAACCCAAAGTATGGGAGATGGTAAGACATCATCACCATAAGGTATGTTAGTCCTTCTTTCATGCAAAGTGTTGTGCTTAATTTGTTTGGCATGTGGATGAGGATCTTTGGTTGAAGTTGAATAATGGATCATTGGTTTGGGAAATTATGTTAGTTGTGTTGTTTCACCTTGGTGGTCATCTTCTATGCTCTAGTCATGTGTTGTCATTTTCTAGGGAAAGGGGGTACTACTGGGGGGTCCTCACAAGGGCAACGTTATGTCCCCTACTGATCCAAAAATATCTTTTAAAGACTATGGTTAAGTTTTTAAAGCATGTGTTAAATTACCATTCAAAAAATTAAATGAGGAAGGAGGTTTTAATGAAAGAATGTTGCAGCCATCTTAAACAATACATAACAGAAAATAGACATAAGTAACAACAAACCATAACACCAAGCTTGATAACGGAGTTTGACAAGGTTGCTTATGTCTCTGGGCCTTTGTCTCAGTGGTGGAGGCTTCTTTATTAATTATTCAATGCTCTAAAAGTACATCAAAAGTACATAAAATAGATCTCTGACTAGCTCAGCTATGTTCTTTTTTGTCTCAAAAACCCAATACAACAGACGACACTGAAAAATGTTGAGTGTAGCTCCCAGAATAAGCCTTCAAACTTTGCTTAGCTCGTTGATTTTTCCTAGATAAAAGTTTATGTTCTACATCTTCTAGAATCAATTTAACCACAGTCAAATGATAAATATTTTGGTTAAAAATAAAGAGATCGAGTGGTCAAATATCAACCACCCTCGACTCTTGGCATAAAATATAGTATGAATCTTTTTAATATGGTTAAAAATAAACCTTATCCAAAATTCGACCCACTTTTCACATGATTCGAATCTCTGAGATTTAACCCACTTGGCAAAACATAACCATATTATTTAAACCATATAATTACATCCAAAACACTTTTATAATTCATTTCCATTATGGGTAATAAAATATGAGTTTGGGATTTGAAATATGGTTAAAATATTCGTTGGAATTCGATGCTTTTAATAAGGGATAAAATATATGGTTTAACAATATGGCATACCCAAAGTTTTCAATCCACAAAAGATGTGATCCCCTTTTGGGTTAGTCTCCGGTCTAGTGCCTTTTTCTAAGCTATAACCATATCATATGGTTTATATTGACCACTTTATTGGCACATATTTCGTGGCATATATTATGAAATGGGTGTGATTTTATTAACCATATGTTAGGGTTATGGCATTAAATATGAAACCACTTCATCTGCCACCACATGTCATGCTGCTACTGTCAAGTGTTTTATCTACAAATTTTTACATGTCCAACTCTGTCACTACCACGTTACCCTTTGATTGTTGATTTTTTTACCTGTTTGTGCAGAACTTTATAACAACATAATTTTCACATATGGACTCGGATTTTCGATCTGTTTGCGTCATTAGAAGGATTGCGACGAGCACTTTGCGATCATGTCATTTTCTTGAGTATTTGAAAACTTTGATTTTTAAGACTTTCAAGATCCATTTGGATCACACCTCCCCACTAAGACCTTTTGGTTCTCCAAAAGTATACTAACTAGTCATCAAGTGCAGGATAGGCCACCCCACTTGTTCTCTGTCTTTAAACTCTATCCTGTGCATGTTGGAAATACTAGAACAACTGAGAGGGGGGGTGAATCAGTTGTTATGAGCTTAAACAATTTTATACCTTTTAAATATTATTAATCTTTCTTTAATTGATCATCAACAACACACAGCATATGAACAATAAAAGTAAAGATCATCAGTCACTCATAAAGTACACACAGAAACAGATTTTTCACGAGGAAACCCATAAAGGGAGAAAACCTCTTCTTCTTCGAAATGATAGGCAGTCTTTTTCAGTTCTGTACATCATTTACAATTGAGCACCAACTCAATGTGAGGGTGCTACCTCTGTTTTACAAGCTGCAACTTGTTTGAGAGCACCAACTCTCTGGTTTCTCTAGCACCCACTAGAGGGAAGCACCAGCTCCCTGAAAATTCCAGCACCAACTNCTAGCACCACCCTGCCACCCTGGTTTCCCTAGTTGCAACCAGATGGAAGCTACAACTCCCTGTGTTCAAGCATCCACTTGAACCTCTGAGGACAACAATCCTCCCGAGCACCTCCCAACCACCCTTGAATATTAAAATAATGAATACATAGTCAATTTCCCAGATAAGTCAATTCTTACCTTCCTTTCTCTGTTCTGTAAGTCTAATCTGTTCTGCTATTCTGCTCTGCGTTTTCTCTTGCTCTGCTATTCTGCTCTGCGTTTTCTCGTGCTCTGCTATTCTGCTCTACGTTCCATTTCACTCTGCACATCTGCTTCCTTTCCTACCACGCATCCTCTTCTGTATTCTACCTTACTGTTTCATTCCTTTCCTCACCAGAACAACCCACTTCACACAGTCTGTTTCGTCTTCATTTATACACCCGAGCACCATGTTTCAACTTCCCAACTCCTTGGGGAAAATGTTGACAACTGTCCATCCAACTAAAATGCCAACCGATTCGTCATCATGAGTCTGTTTTACTAACAGAATCCAAACTCAGTAGTTAACTGTGAGAGAGAACAGTAACCCTCCGATCAATACTTGATTCAATGGTTCATATCCAATCAGGATTTCCCTCTTCGCGATTTCAGCACTCTCGACGATCAGAGTTTTTGTCACCTACAAATCCTGATTCTTGACATTCAGTAAAGAGGTTGAATCAATGGTCCAGATTACTTCTTGATCTGATGGTTGTTGTTACATTGTGATTTCGCATATCGCGATATCTACATTATGTTCTTTGCCTTTCAAAGTCTCGATTCACGAAACTCCACGAAGAAGTCAGATCAACGATCCAAATCAAATCTTGACTCAACGGTCGCGATTGAATCGCAATATCGCGTATCGCGATTTCGGAAGTCTCGTTGCATTTGTTCACTTGCCATTCCATGTTGCGATCCCCGAAATTCCGACACGGTCTAGAATCAATGGTCTAGATCAAAGCCTGATATGACGGCTCAGATTACATCGCGATTTCGCATATCGCAAAATCGACACTCCTGATGTCAAGTGACTTTGTCACTTCAAAGTTTTGATCCTCGATGCCGATGCGCCCCTTTCCACGCGCTAGCCCTACTGGCTATAGGCCTTGGCCCATATGACCGTCAACACATGACCTCGGTCAAGCCTTTCATCAGGGTTTCGACATTTTCGATGTCACCATGCACATGCCTACAGAATTCCCAATCCTCCGATCCTCGATTCTCCGATGAAGGAAATCAACGGTCCATATCCCATGCTTTCTTTAGCGGCTGCGATCAAATCGCGAAATTGCATATCGCGATTTTTTTCAAGTGGATTGGACATTTCAAGGTCCCAATCCCCGATTCTCCGATGAAGCCACCTGTCGAGCTTCTCCCGGTGGCGCCCGATCACTGCCACGCTTATGTCCCTCGCAGCTTCTGCAGATCTAACGGCTGACGGGTGTCTTCTTCCGATCTAACGGCTCGGATCCTCTCTCCGACAAGGGGTTGTAAACTACAGTCTAGATTCATTTTGGATTCAACGGTTATGATTGAACCATGATCTTTTTGCAATCTATCTGATACAAATCCATCAATGACAACAACCATTCGCTGTCTGCAAATTTTCCATCAATGACAACAACTCTCAACACGCATTCGCTGCTTGTTCAATATTTGCCAACAATCTCCCCCTTTGGCATTGATGGCAAAACAAGCACCCAAATGCCTTTGGCCTGCTTCCGACTCTGCTTCCTGAAGCACCCAAATGCCTTTCTCCCCCTTTGACATCAATGTCAAAGAAGAAACATTCTTCTTCTGATCTTGTTGCAAAACAGACTCCCCCTGTCATCTATAAGCACTTAGGAAATTCACCAGATATTCAATAAATACTCCCCCTGACCAGGTGAACAGATTAGACACAAGAAATCATGACCCCCAATTTTTGACGAAGATATTCAAAAGGAGTCGCAGCTAATGGTTTAGTAAAAATATCAGCAATCTGTTCTATAGATGGTATATAGTTCAGTTGAACAATTCTGTTTGAAACTTGTTCTCTGAGAAAATGATACTTTATAGGAATATGCTTAGTCTTGGAATGAAGAACAAGATTCTTGGAGACACTTATGGCACTGGTGTTATCACAATGAATTGGGATAGGATCAGTGTAAATTACCTTCAAATCTGCAAGAGTTTGTATCATCCATAAGATCTGTGTGCAACAGGTAGCAACAGCAATGTATTCTTCCTCTGTAGTGGATAATGAAATGGATCCTTTCTTTTTACTAACCCATGCAACTAATGATTCACCCAGAAAAAATGCTCCTCCACTGGTGCTCTTTCTCTCATCAACACAATTAGCCCAATCTGCATCTAAATAGGCAGTTAACTGGAAATTCTGATTTCTAGGATACCACAGTCCATATGTCATTGTTCCCTTCAGATATTTGAATATTCTTTTAACAGCTACCAAGTGAGTTCGTTTAGGAGCATACTGAAAACGACCTACCATTCCAACAGCTTGCATTATATCAGGACGGGATGCTGTGATGTACAGAAGACTGCCTATCATTGACTGATATGTCCTTTGATCAACATCAGGTGAGATATCATCTTTGCTCATCTTGCAACCAACCACCATAGGTGTGCTGACTATAGAGGAATATTCCATCTGAAATTTCTTCAATATCTCTTTCAAATATTTTTCTTGAGAAATAAAAATTCCTGTAGAGCTTTGTTTTACTTGTAACCCAAGAAAATATGATAGTTCCCCTATCATGGACATTTCAAATTCTGTTTGCATAGAATTAGCAAACCACTGGACAGATGATTCATTAGTACAGCCAAAAATAATATCATCTACATAAACCAAAATAACTAATAAATCATCACCTTCAGACTTAATGTAAAGGTTACTGTCAACTGTACCTTTCTTGAACCCTTTTTCTTGTAGAAATTTGTCCAGTCTAGAGTACCAAGCTCGTGGTGCTTGTTTTAGTCCATATAATGCCTTCTTCAGCTTACAAACATAATTAGGATTGTCTGTCAATAAAAATCCTTCAGGTTGCTTCATATATACTTCTTCCTCTAGATCTCCATTAAGAAACGCTGACTTAACATCCATCTGATAAACTTTGAAATTCTTATGACAAGAATAAGCAAGAAACATTCTGATAGCTTCTAATCTTGCCACTGGTGCAAAAGTTTCATCAAAATCCTAACCTTCCACTTGTGCATATCCTTTACAGACCAATCTGGCTTTATTTCTAACAACTTGACCTTTGTCATTCATTTTATTCTTGAACACCCATTTAGAACCTATTACATTCTTATTTTCTGGTCTAGGAACAAGCTCCCAAGTATTGTTCTTCTCAATCTGATCAAGCTCTTTATTCATTGCTCAAATCCAATTATCCTCCTGGCTAGCTTCCTCAAAATTTTTAGGTTCATTCATAGATAAAAAGGTAACATGAGATTGTTCTGTGTCCTTAATCAGTTTCCTTCTTGTCTGAACTCCTTCATTTATATCCCCAATTATCTGGTTTTCAGGATGATTCTTTCTGATAATTCTGAGGGGAGATTTTGTTTCTTTCTGTTGACTTGTATTAGTTTGAATGTTCACATCTTCATCTGATCCAGATTCTTCTCTTTCTGATCCTTGGACCTGTTCATCTTCATCTTCAAGTGTATCTTATGTTCTTGGTTCATCACTGCTTATATTTCTGACTGGAATCTCTTCATCAACTTTTACATCTATACAGTCAACTAGTTTATGCAGTCTTTTATTGTAGCATCTATACCCTTTACTGTTTGTGGCATAACCCAAGAAAATACCTTCATCGGCCCTGTCATCATATTTGCCAATATTTTCATGATTGTTCTTGATATAACAAGTACTCCCGAAAACTTTGAAATGCTTGATTGAAGTAGGTCTTCCAAACCAAAGTTCATAAGGGGTCTTGTCACTGTGTGGTCTAAGATGAGCTTTGTTAAGGATATGAATAGCTGTATGAATTGCTTCCACCCAATATGTCTGAGGTATGTTCTTTTCATTCATCATAGATCTTGCCATTTGTTGTACTGACCTGTTCTGCCTCTCAACAACTCTGTTTTGCTGTGGAGTCCTTGGAATTGTGTACTCTCTTTTGATTCCATTTTTATCACAGAATTCTTTAAAGTTTCCAGAACTGAACTCCCCTCCTCTATTAGACCTTACTGCCTTTAACCTTTTTCCTGTTTGATTCTCAGTCAAAGCCTTAAACACTTTAAATTTTTCAAGTGCTTCAGATTTTTCTTTCAAAAAGGCAACCGAAGTTAGTCTAGAATAGTCATCAATAATCAACATAAAGTAATTTTCTTTTCCTGTACCTTCTTTCCTTGATGGTCCACATAGATCCATATGTACTAACTGGAGAGGTTTTTCTGTTGAAGGAAAGTTTTTCGATTTGAATTGAGTGCGAGTAAGCTTTCCTATCTGGCATGACTTACAAACATAGTCATATGGATTTGATATCTTCGGGAGATCTTTTACTACCCCATTGTTTTTGAGCTTGATTATGTGATCAAAATTTAGGTGACCAAGTCTCCTATGCCACAACCAACTTTCATCATATTTGCTTAAGTTGCATTCTTCTTCATCTTCTTCTTTTAAAACATAGACATTGTTTTCTGTTCTTATACCTTTTGCAACTATCTTACCTGAATTCACAGATTTGAATTTACAGTCTTTAGAGGTAAAAACAACTTCACACCCTCGGTCACAGACTTGACTGACACTAAGCAGATTATGTTTCAAATTCTCTACAAGCAGCACATCTTGAGCTCTTCTTTTTCCATTACTCAAACTCACAATTCCTTTACCTTTCACCTTTCCTGGTGCATCATTTCCAAAAGTTACGTTCCCTAATTTGCTATCACTTAGAGTTAGAAACTTACTTTTGTATCCAGTCATGTGTTTGGAGCATCCACTGTCAATATACCAGGGATTCTTTTTCCTTTGAGCTGATAGCACTAGTCCACACTTGTCATTTACTTTCTTCTTCCAAACCTTGACATTTTCAATAGTCGAGTTCAAGTCTGGATTGTAGTTCTTTAAACGATATTCTGCAGCTTTATGTCCATAATTATGACAGTTGTAACATTCTGGTTCACTGAATAAAGGATCATAACGATTGTTATGCTCATAATTGTTATTGTGTCTCACCTGTATCCTTCTG
>JASDQU010100802.1:45221-57835 GCA_032191745.1 Picea mariana | reverse complement strand
CCTGCCACCCTGGTTTCTCTGGCTGCAACCAGATGGAAGCTACAACTCCCTGTGTTCAAGCATCCACTTGAACCTCTCAGGACAACAATCCTCCCAAGCACCTCCCAACCACCCTTGAATATTAAAATAATGAATACATAGTCAATTTCCCAGATAAGTCAATTCTTACCTTCCTTTCTCTATTCTGTAAGTCTGATCTGTTCTGCTATTTTGCTCTGCATTTTCTCTTGCTCTACTATTCTGCTCTGCGTTTTCTCGTGCTCTCCTATTCTGCTCTGCGTTCCATTTCACTCTGCACATCTGCTTCCTTTCCTACCATGCATCCTCTTCTGTATTCTACCTTAGTGTTTCATTCCTTTCCTCACCAGAACAGCCCACTTCACACAGTCTGTTTCGTCTTCATTTATACACCCGAGCACCACGTTTCAACTGCCCAACTCCTTGGGGAAAATGTCGACAACTGTCCATCCAACCGAAACGCCAATTGATTCATCATCATGAGTCTATTTTACTAACAGAATCCAAACTCAGTAGTTAACTGTGAGAGAGAACAGTAACCCTTCGATCAATACTTGATTCAATGGTTCATATCCAATTGGGATTTCCCTCTTCGCGATTTCGGCACTCTTGGCGATCAGAGTTTTTGTCACCTACAAATCCTGATTCTTGAAATTCAGTAAAGAGGTTGAATCAATGGTCCAGATCACTTCTTGATCTAACGGTTGTTGTTACATCACGATTTCGCATATCGCGATATCTACATTATGTTCTTTGCCTTTCAAAGTCCCGATTCGTGAAACTCCACGAAGAAGTCAGATCAACGGTCCAGATCAAATCTTGTCTCAACGGTCGCGATTGAATCGCAATATCGCGTATCGCGATTTTGGAAGTCTCATTGCATTTGTTCACTTGCCATTCCATGTTGCGATCCCCGAAATTCCGACACGGTCTAGAATCAACGGTCTAGATCAAAGCCTAATCTGATGGCTCAGATTACATCACGATTTTGCATATCACGAAATCAGCACTCCTGATGTCAAGTGACTTTGTCACTTCAAAGTTTCAATCCCCGATGCCGATGCGCCCCTTTCCACGCGCTAGCCTTGCTGGCTATAGGCCTTGGCCCATATGACCATCAACACATGACCTCGGTCAAGCCTTTCATCGGGGTTTTGGAATTTTTGATGTCACCATGCACATGCCTACAGAATTCCCGATCCTCCGATCCCCGATTCTCCGATGAAGGAAATCAACGGTCCATATCTCATGCTTGCTTTAGCGGCTGCGATCAAATCGCGAAATTGCATATCGTGATTTTTGTCAAGTGGATTGGACATTTCAAGGTCCTGATCCCCGATTCTCTGATGAAGCCACCTGTCGAGCTTCTCTCGGTGGTGCTCGATCGCTGCCACGCTTATCTCCCTCGCAGCTTCTGCAGATCTGATGGCTGACGGGTGTCTGCTTCCGATCTAACGGCTCAGATCCTCTCTCCGACAAGGGGTTGTAAACTACGGTCCAGATTCATTTTGGATTCAACGGTTATGATTGAACCATGATCTTGTTGCAATCTATCTGATACAAATCCATCAATGACAACAACCATTCGCTGTCTGCAAATTTTCCATCAATGACAACAACTCTCAACACGCATTCGCTGCTTGTTCAATATTTGCCAACAGTGCACCTGTCTCATCAAGGTCAACTGTAAAACAACCATGATAACTAACAACATATTGTTAGCCACTTGTACTCTGTCACATCTTACTGAAGCCACTATCATCCATGTTGAAAACATTACTAATGATAACATCAGAAATAAGATTGCAAATGAGCTAATATGTTTGTAATACTTGCACGACATTAGCTTATCTTTTAGCAAAGTATGATGAAATTCCATTCTACAATCATCTTATGTTCTTGCTTAAGATCAATTACTTGATTTGGCAAAATTATAGGTGTGTTTCTTGCATGAGCTACATTTCTTAATTGTTCCATTGTTTGAAGAGATTGATTTGCTTTTAAGTGATGAGAATGTACAACATATTCCCTACATTCTTTGATTAAGTGATATTGATTATGTTCTCTATAGAAGATTTCTTTGCGATCATACAAATAAGGACTACCTAAGACCATTCCACATTCATTGAGTGGCACCACATCACATGTTACCTCATCTATAAACTTTGATGAAATTGCAAATGTTAATGTGCATTTCTTTGTTATGTGCAATTTATAATTGTTGCATATCCATTTAAGTGAGTAAGGCTTATGATGCATCTGAATGTTTAATCCCATTTGTTTAACCAATTCCTGTGCAATCAAGCTATATTGAGATCCACTATCTATAAATGTGTCGACCTTAGTATGCCTCATAATGACCCTTATAGGAAACAATTTACTTCTAGAATCAAATCCATCACCAATTTTACCTATCAAACCAACCACTGAAATTTTAGATTCATCACCTGAATCCGATCCCAAGTATGTTGGTTGTGTTGTTGCTGCAACTGTTTGCCTCCCTTTCCTCTCTTTGAACCACTTTGGTCTCTTCTCGAGATGCAATTTCCAGCAATGGTCATCATCATGCCCCTCTCTCTTGCAATGCTTGCAAGAGAGCGTCTCTTCCTTTCTTGCCACTGAATTTTCCTTCTAGCCACTCCACTTCCTTTTGTCCTCTTTTCTTGAAGACAATTCCCCTGATACACTAACCCCTATTTTCCCTACTTCAATGTATGTTTCTTGAACATAAACCTCATCAAGATTAGTAGGTCCAAACATAAATACAGTGTTACGAATATGTGCAGGTAAACCTCATATATACTTCATAATATTTTCTTGGGTATGTAAAGGAATATCTAACATCAATGCCATCTTACAAAATCCATCGGTGTATTCTTGCATTGTTTATCATTTTCTTAGTTTAAGACCTTTCCATTCAATTAAATATTTCTCTTTATAACCCAAAGGATAATTTTTTTTTCTAAGTGCAGAAACAAAACTTGCCATGATGGAAATACATTACCCACTTGTTGTGTGCCATTTTGCAACTTCCTTTTCCACCAGATGAGTGTTGTGCATGTAAGTCAAAGCAAAGCCAATTTGATTTGAGTGGCCTCATCATTGATTTGTGCACACTACAATAAACCTCCATGTATCTGACCCAGTTATCAAGTCTCTCTACCTTGACTTCACAATCATACATAGGTAATTCAAATTTCACATCAAGCTTAAGTAAAGGGATATCATTTTTATGTTTATGGACATGTTTTCTTATAGTGGATTTAGAACTTGAACTTGAAGAAGAAGAAGATGGAGAAGAAGGAGGTGAAGGAGGAATTTGAGGAGGATCCTCTCCTTCTTCACTTTTGACCTTTGAAGATTCACCTAGATTCGGTCTCTTCTATTCTAAGTAATCATCATACAAAACCTTCATCATCTCTGACATGGCGAAGAAAGTTTTTCAAAACTCTTTCTCATCATGAGAAAGTCCCTCTTCCGATGCCATCTTCACACTTTGAGAAGTTCTCTTCCTCGTTCCAATCTCAGGATTCTCTTCAACAAGCTCACCTTCACCATGATTCAACTTTTCCCTGGTAATCATGCAAAATCAAAAACCAACCGTCAACTAGCTCTGATACCTCTTGATCCGAAAATATCTTTTAAAGACTATGGTTAAGTTTTTAAAGCATGTGTTAAATTACCATTCAAAAAATTAAATGAGGAACGAGGTTTTAATGAAAGAATTTTGTAGCCATATTAAACAATACATAACATAAAATAGACATAAGGAACAACAAACCATAACACCAAGATTGATAACAGAGTTCAGCAAGGTTGCCTACGTCTCTGAGCCTTTGTCTCAGTGGGGGAGGCTTCTTTATTAATTATTTAATGCTCTAAAAGTATATCAAAAGTACATAAAATAGATCTATGACTGGCTCAGCTATGTTTTGCTCTGCCTCAAAAACCCAATACAACAAACAACACTGAAAAATGTTGAATGTTGCTCCCAGAATAAGCCTTCAAAGTTTATGGTTTTTCCTACATATTTTTTTTTTTGTTCTGTATATTCGAGCATCAATCTATCTCTCGGTCAAATGAAAAATATCCATAGAGTCCATGTAGATGTTTTGGAATGAAAGATCTCTAAGTAATGAAGAGCCAGTTGGGGGCTACGAATGAAAAATCTTTTAGTTAAAAAAAAAGGTCGAATAGTCAAATCTCAACCAACCTCGACTCTTGGCATGCATAAAATATGGTATGAATCTTTTTAATATGGTTAAAAATAACCCTTAGCCAAAGTTCGACCCACTTTTCACATGATTCGAATCTCTCACTTTATGGGATTTGACCCACTTGGAAAAACATAACCATATTTGGTTTATTTAAACCATATAATTACATCCAAAACACTTTTATAATTCATTTCCATTATGGGTAATAAAATATGAGTTTGGGATTTGAAATATGGTTAAAATATTCCTTGTAATTCGATGCGATGCTTTTAATAAGGGCTAAAATATATGGTTTAACAATATGGCATACCCAAAGTTTTCAATCCACAAAAGATGCACGCCCCTTTTGGGTTAGTCTCTGGTCTAGTGTCTTTTCCTAAGTTATAACCATATCATATGGTTTATATTGGCCACTTTATTGACACATATTTCGTGGCATATATTATGAAATGGGTGTGATTTTATTAACTATATGTTAGTGTTGTGGCATTAAAACTTTGAAATGGTGCCACCCATATCATAAACTTTAACTTAACATTTTTGTTTATGCCATAAAATATGGGATATGAGCTTTTTATGGTGGGGATATAACCATAATATATTCACATTATAAAAACAATTTGCCACATGATTTTAATCAGTAATATGAAACCACGTCATTTGTCACATGTCATGATGATACTGCCATGTGTTCTACCCACAAAATGCTACATGTCCAAGTTTTCCACTGCTATGTCACCCTTTGACGGTTGACTTTTTTACATGTTTGTGTAAAACTTTAGAACAACATAACTTTCATATATAGACTCGGATTTTTGATCCGTTTGCGCCGTCAGAAGGCTTGCGACGAGCACTTCACGATCATGCCATTTTCTTGAGCATTTGAAAACTTTGATTTTTAAGCCTTTCAAGATCCATTTGCATCACCTACCATACTTAAAACTTTCCATCCTGGAGCCTCTTATAGTATACTAAAATTAAACAATGGGTCATGGTCCATTCTCTCATGAGAAGAGGAGCTGAAAGCCCAGAGGTTGATTGTATCTACTATTAAAAGAATAATAAAATGATGCTAAATAAATAAATGAATGATATCAAAACGACTAACAAAAGCTAGTCCAAACTTGAGTTCTACTCTTTCAGTGGTCGCCCCAGTCCCAAATAACAATGCTAAAGCTTGAAACCTTATAAAAGAGGACTTACAAATATGATAAAGAGGACTAGAAAGATGGCCTATAAAGAGCTTTGGAAGAAATAACATGTAAATATGAGGTAACTCAAGAGTAATCACAACCTCCACAAAGACGCTCATAGAAATGGATTAAATGGAACCATAAGCCATGAAGCCCTAAAACCATATCACTATCACACTTACTCTTGAATGGTTTTTACTTTCCCTCTCACTCTCATGACCTATCCCTCTACTTGGGTTATTTTATTTCTAGTCCAGGTGGCACACCTAGTAGGGTTGGATGAAGGCCCTCCCATACTTAAATGTGTCAACTCACGTGGGGTCATAGGCTAGTGTGATGTTTGAAGGGGATATTGGGGTGAATTGTCTTATATGGCTTATGTCTTACGTTACAACTTACTTTTTATGCTTTAAGGACTAATATTTATTATGAAATTTGGATAACCATGTTTTATACTTTGATTTTTTTTGGATGGCCCATACATGGTTCTTTGGGGGACATCCTAGGCTTGTCCCTAGGACGTTATGCCTTTATATGCAGGACCTTGGCACATGTTAATCAAAGAAGTGGGTAATCCAGTGACTCACCATCCTCAGACATTGGCTCTCACATCCTCGGAACCCTGAGTGATGGATATACGAGCTTATATCAGCATATTCAGTCATGATGGAACATATACGGGATGGAAGCTCCACATGTTGGGAAGAGTACCCAAGGGATTATTTTTCACTAGGATAAAGGATGTTGTAGCAATACAAAATCAAAGATAGTGAAGAGATGATATGCATCTCCCAAGGCCTGGATGTAGCACCTGGATCCTAGATGTTGCCCCTATTATGGTGACAACGTCACCTTCTAGGGTATGACACAACTAGGGTTTGATGCACACATGGGGTATTGATAATTCATGGTATGAATTTTGGTGAGGAGAGACATCAATTTATCCCACCTTGCTTTGGATTGATGCCACATGGTCTTTGGAGGCCTCCTTCTTTCCCAAGAGACCTTGACGTCTCACATGTGTGGGATATTTTGATGCATTTTGCATTTATTACATGATTTAAAGGGTAAATGATGGGTTGGACCCACTTAAATCAAATGTTATGTTATGTTTGTGGGAAAAAGTAAAGTGTTAGGTCTCATATAAAAAGGAAAGCACTCACTTTCATTTTGGATCATGATTCTTCACCTTTGTGAGAGACTACTTCTGAAATTTATTCCCTTTTGGGGGTACTAGCTCTTTCTCTCTCATGTGCTATGCTTGTAAAGGATCTTTTATGGATGGTTTGCTGAATTTGGATGGATATTTATGCAATTAGGGTGAAATTATCTTGGTTTCTTGGATGAAGTAAATTTTTGTAATTATTGTTTATGTTATTGATATTTATGGTGAAATTGATATTGTTTTGAAAGTCTTGTTTAATGAAACCCTAAGAGAGGAACATAAGTGATTCTTCCTCTCACAAGGTTGCATTTTTCTAGAATTGGTTAGTTGTATATTCTAGGGTTAGAACCCTAAAGCCCTAAAGTGTTATCACTTTAGAATTTTATCCCTAGATAATTGATCTTTGACGTAGTTGAAGCTACAAGAAGGGAAGAACAATCTCTAGGGCCCAAATGTGCTTGCACCCTAGACTTCCTCCTCCTCAATATCTAGAGCCTAAGGCCCAAATGTTCTCGCACCTTAGGGTTTAGATCCTACCTCTTGGTTTCAAGTAGATCAACCTTCAAGCTTGGTTGCATTTGAAGACTCCATAACCTTAGAAAGGAACTAATCTTGAAGCAACTCTCTTGGTGAATTGATTGATAAAATCTCTCTCAAAATATCAAGAATTCTACTAACTATGTTGACTATAACCTCAGAAAACTCACTAAATTACTTGGTTTTGTTATAAAAAAATTCTACAACCATCTAAAACAACATTAATTTGTTGCATACACTCATCTAAAGGTGGATTAAGTCATTCATAAATTTCCTCTAACAATTGGATGGTATTATATTGGTTGTATGCTTAATTTTCATGATCAATTGTGGTATTTATGAGCATTTATTATTGTTGTTGTTACAAATTACTTATTGTTGTTATAATATTGGTTTACTACTGCAATTTGTAACAATTATAGAAATATAACTTGTCTAGTGTCTAAAGGAGGTATTTATTGCATACTTTGGCTTGGCAATTGTTGTATATATGCTATAAAGTGTTCTTATTCCTAGAAGGTACCAAATAATATTCAAACCTATTATTTGGTTATCATGATAGGGGGTGGTAAGATTGGCTACTAAACTTGTTATTTTATCCCTTGAGGTCACCAAGGAAGCCTTCCTTGTGGTGTACCTCTTCCATCACTAAAACAAGGGAAGTCTCTACTTAGGTGACAATGATAGATTCTTCCATAGTTACACAAAATTGGGGATCTTGTGCTTGGCTTTGCACAAGTATAGATCATGCGATAACAATGCACAGTCTCCTTGAAGCACCTCTAGAATCGTCCACTATTCCTTCTGAAAGTCTCCATTGTTGTTTACTGATGCAGACCCCCCTTCTCCCCTCGGGGCTGCTCGACCTCCCGATCTAGGATTATTCAAATCAACGAGTTAGATCGACTCTTCAGACCTTTATTAGACCCCAATCAATCTACACATGTCCCCTTTCCTTCTTCATGCAGGTTCTGTCAAACCCACGGGCTCTTTCCTAGCCTCTTCGAAGAAATTAATTAATAGACACTAGCTCCCCTCGCGAGGTCCTTTATTTCACATATGACCTCAGGATATGTCCTCATGGAAACACATGATTGTGGAGAGGCTGAAAGTGGTTTGAGACCACACCGCTTTTCTCCTCGCAATTCACTAGCCATTTCCATGTGTCTGTTTAGCGATACCATGATTTCAATTGCGACCCGCTCTTAGAATTTTAAAGTCCGAGCACTTCCTAGCCTTGCAATTAAGCATGATTGTTGGTCTTTGAATCTTGGCGATGCCTCTTGATCAATGGCTACAATCTTTCCTCTTTCTGCCTTGGTCAACTACCAGTCAACAACCTCTGTCCTCATTGAGAACGTGCTCCCCAATCTCCCAATATATCGGTGTGTGTCCTCCTCTCAAATCGATGACTATGATCAATTTCTCCTTCCAGGCTTTGGGAGTTTCAATTCTAAACTCTTCGCCTTCTCCCAGAGTGATTTTACCTAAAGATGATGATCTGTCAACGCGTGTTCCTCATAGATCAACGACCATGGTTCTCTTCATCCCTTTGGGCTTCAGGAGTTTCAAACTCCTGTGCTTGCTCCCTCCCGAAGTGGATATATTCCAAAGTGGAAGGTCTGCTGACGCATGTCCTCAATGAACGAATGACCTAGATGAACTCCGACTCTCTAGCCTTCGGGAGTTCTGGTTCAATGCCCTCCTTCTTCTTCCAGAGTTTCTTTCTCTGAAATGGAAAATATTCTACCACATGTCTTTCTCAAATCAAAGGCCCAAGTACTCTTCGGGACTTCAGCCTTTAGAAGTCTCAACTTATCCACGCTCTATTTCTCCGAGAGTGATTTATCCAGAGTCCACTATCTAACAACGCATGTCCTTCCACAGATCGACGACTCCCAACTACTTCGGTTATTCGGGCTTTGGGAGTTTCAAACTCCTATGCACTCGTTCCTCCCGGAGTGCTTTCACCCAGAGTCCATGATCTGTTGACATGTACCTCCTTCATGATCAATGGCTATGCATGACTTCGACACTTCGAGCTTCGGGACTTTGCAAGTTCGTTCTTCTATGCACTTCAAAAATATGTAAGGCCCATGCACTTACCTTTGGATCGGATGATTATCGATCCTCTGTGCCCAGATCCAATGGTTGGGATTTGTTCTTCCCCTTTACGTTCTTCTTCTCTCTAGACATGGATCTAGCGGTCCATATCTCTCCCTGCAACTCAATTCAACAGTTGTTGTTACTCCTCCTGAACTTGCACTTTATCCCGAAATTGGGAAAATTTCTAAGTGTTCAAGGATTTTGGCCCTTGAACCTTCTCCTGCGATCCCGCTTTCTTGGGACAACTTTGCTTCTTAGGACATTATCCCTCCTAATATTTGGGACTTGGAATAAATCCTTCTATATTCACTATTTTCTCTATTTCTTTTGATCTTTCGGACTAACTCAGAGCTCCAAAGGATCTCGGCCCTTCCACTTCCTTAGAAGATTTCCCTGGTGCCCTCCTGGTAACTCGATGCTCATCCTCCTTGAGCTTGTAAAGTAAAACTACTTTACTTATGGTGCACTCCTTGCACTCGATGAAGTCTTCCAATGACTTCTTTCAACACTCCATCTAAGTGTTGGCCTAGTGCAATCCTTGAATAGGTCTTCCTCCAGAATCTTCATTTATTTCAGGTTCAATAATGCACTCCTTGCGTCCGCTCAACGCACTTGCCGAACTCTACAAAGTATTCAGTAACTCTGAGGTTTCTCTTGAGTTTTGTGATTACTCTGGGGTGCCCTCTTGACACGTTCTTCTCTGACTCAATAGAGTTCAGATGTGCACTCTTTGTGTTGGTTACATAACCTCCAATATTATGTTGTGCACTCCTTGCACAACCTAAGAATCCATAACAACTCTATAACTCATAGAAAAATAGAGAAGTCTATCTATCCCCTGCAAATGAATTCTAACATGCATCTACAACATTCATAAAAACACACACATAACATTCATTCGATACACATAAACACACCAAAAGTTCATATGTGGGAAAATCTTCTTTGTTTCTATTAAGATGAATATCCGATTACAATATGTTTAGGTTGGACTGTAATAGAGTCTCATCTCTCTCAAAACAAACTATTTTGCCTCATATTCAATAAAAATACTCCTCCAACCGCCTCATTTGGGCATGCCATGCATCTACATATACAGGAAGGTCCTAGGGTTCCCTCCGACTACCTCTTCTATCGAAGTAACAACTAATAACTACTCAAGCTTCGTTACATTCAAGACTAAGAGTGAAACTCCCAGACCTCTTGTGATCATTCATTTTCGGAGCGTTTTGCTCTTCTTCAATCATCCATTCAAAATAGATCTATAGAAAGATGCCAGTTTTTAGATTCCAATTAATTTAAAAAAAGGTGCGCTATGGCACTGAGTTGTCCCTCCACATGGTCTTTGTTGACGATGCTCCTACATCATACTCCGTTGCTGGGAAAATCATGAGCTCCTGCTCATGGATCCCTCTGCCATGTTGTTAAGATCCTCGACAGTCCCATACTTTCTCTTGGAGTTGTTCATCTACTCCTTTTCCTTGCTTCTTCTTTTGTCCTGCTGCTCCTGCAGGTTTTCTTCTACCCCATACTTCTCTGATGACTGCTTCTTGTGTTTCTTCCAACATCAATCTCTTTATCTCCTCTATTTCTTTGTCCGTTTGGTCCACTGGCTAGTTTTCGCCCTGCAGTATGCTTTGTTGCCTCTTCTCTCCATCAATTTCCAACTTGACTTGTTGGATAAGATGTTTTTGCATTTTCACCCTTCTCTCCAGGGTCTCCAACTCTTCACACAGATCAAAAAGATCCATGCTATCTATTTTTTCCTCCTCTTTTGTAGGTTCACTTTCTACAATTATCTCTTGCTCAGCTCCTTGGCTGAAAATTTTGAGCAGTTCCACCGAATGTTCTTCTTTATCCATCTCTTGGGCACATTGAAATGTGTGCTCTTCTCCTTTTTTCCAATCTGAATAATATGAACTTTCATGTTATCTTCATCTCCTATGGAACTAGTTGGCCACTCTATTGCAGTCTCTAGTTCTGCAGTCTCACCACTGAGTTGTTGCACACCTTCCGCCTATGACAGATTGACTTATGTCATCTCCTCTTGTGTTGGTTCAAATCCAACTTCCTCTAGTTGCTCCCCAGGCTAGTATGATCCTCCACCTGTTTCCAATTTGACCTATTGGAGATGCCTACTCTGCATATTTAACCTTCTCTCCAGGGCTTCCAGTTCCTCATACAGCTCAGAAAAATTTGTTTTGTCTGCTTCCTCTTTTGTTGCAGGCTCCAGTGTTGCAATCATCACCTATTCATCTCCCGGGCTAAATTTTTTGAGCAATTATGTCGAATTATCTTCTCCTACAATCTGCATGACTGTCTCCTGGTAGCCATCTTCTAGTTTTGGATTTTCCAACCAATCCTCCAACATATTCAGCTCCTGCTCCCATTGAGTGAGCAATTCATTTGAATTCTCCTCTTTTTCTGTTGGGACAGAAATTCGTGTATGCTCCTTCTCCCCCTTTTCGAAATTCTTTGTTGGTTGTCTTTACTCCATGGTACCTGCATCACAGGCACAGTTAGCCTTAAAATCATTTGGCCCCATGGCCTCTTTCTTGGATTCTTGTTGCACCACCTCCTCATATGCAACACTTGTACTAGCCTCTGTTGGACTATTTGGCAGGAATATTTGAATTACCCCAATGATCAAAATGCATTTATGATCCTCCTCCACTAGCTCTCCTTGCTGATATGAAATCTCTACTGAGTCCATGAGACCTTTAGATAGTCTCCTCTCTCCTTCCTTTCCCACTTGGCAATCTGGGATTTCTCTTCTGCCCTCCTGGTAGTCTATGAGATATTCAACTGATCTCATCTCATTGCCTCCCTAGAAATATGAAATTCATCTCTGCCCTCTTGGAATTTTATGATACCTTTAACTGATCTCACCTCCTTCGCATCACTGAGGTTCCTCTCAATCTCTGGTTCATAGATGTGAATCACTTTCTCCTCTATGTCATGAGGTTTTCAACATGCCTCAACCACTTCCTCATTACTTGTTGTTTCCTTCCGGCTAACAACTTCTGGACAAGCCACTTCGCTTTCCTCTTTAAAGGCCATTCATATGTTCAGTGTACATTTTTCTCCTACTGCATCTTCAACGCTATCTTTTCTATATTTTCTCTAATCTCCTTGAGCTTCTTGTCTACCTGTTCTTTCTTCATCTACTGGTGGTATTTATCTTGACCACACCTATGGCCTCTAGTAGCCATTTTCACCCTCTACTTTCCCTCCTGGAAAGTATATGCATTATTCTATTACACAGAGCATTTCCAATTTTTCCCTGCAATCTACCTCATTGTCCAATTATTGTTGCGTACGTCCAACCATCATCCACAGAGCATCAATATTTTGTCTTCTCCCTTTGCCTTTGTCTAT
>JASDQU010100802.1:16988-44606 GCA_032191745.1 Picea mariana | reverse complement strand
CTACAGACGAAAATCAGATCTAATACCACTTGATGTAGACGCCCCTTCTCCCCTCATGGATACTCGACTTCCTGGTATAGTATCATTCAAATCAAGGATTCAGATTGACTCTTAGGGCCTTTATTAGACCCCAATCAATCTACACAGGTCCCCTTTCCTTCTTCGTGCAGGTTTTGTCAAACCCACGGGCTCTTTCTTGGCCTCTTTGAAGAAATTAATTAACAGACTCTAGCTCCCCTCACGAGGTCTTTTCTTTCACATATGAACTCGGGCTATGTCCTCACAGAAACACATGATTGTGGAGTGGACGAAAATGGTTTGAGACCACACCACTTTTCTCCCTGCAATTCACTAGCCGCTGCCACGCGTTCGTTTAATGATACCGTGGTTTCAATTGCGGCCCGCTTTCAGAATTTTAAAGTCTGAGCACTTCCTAGCCCCACAATGAAGTGTGAACATTGATCTCTGAATCTCAGTGATGCCTCTTGTTCAATGAAAACAATCTTTCCTCTTTCTGACTTGGTCAACTTCCAGTCAATGAAATTTTTCCTCCCTGATCACGCGCTCCCTGATCGCCCAATATATCGGCACGTGTCCTCCTCTCAAATCGACGACTATGATTGATTTCTCCTCTCAGGCTTCGGGTGTTTCAATTCTAAACTCTTCTCCTTCTCCCGGAGTGATTTTACCCAAAGACGATGATCTGTCAATGCATGTTCCTCATATATCAACAACTATGGCTTTCTTCGGCCCTTCGAGCTTCGAGAGTTTCAAACTCCTGCGCTTGCTCCCTCCCAAAGTGGTTATCTTCCGAAGTTGAAGATTTGATGACTCATGTCCTCAATGAACGAATGACCCAGATGAACTCCATCTCTTCGACCTTCGAGAGTTTTGGTTCAACGCCCTCTTTCTTCTTCCAGAGTGGTTTTCTCCGAAATGACAAATCTTCTACCACATGTCTTTCTCAAATCAAAGGCCCAAGTCCTCTTCGAGACTTCGACCTTCAGAAATCTCAACTTCTCCATGATTTGTTTCTCCTGGAGCGATTTATTCGAAGTCCACGATCTAACGACGCATGTCCTCCTACAAATCGACGACACCCAGATACTTCAGCGATTCGAGCTTCGAGAGTTTCAAACTCCTACGCACTAGTTCCTCCCGGAGTGCTTTCACTTGGAATCCATGATCTGTTGACATGTACCTCCTTCATGATCAACGGCTATGCGTGAATTCAGCACTTCAGGCTTTGGGACTTCGCAAGTCCATTCTTTTGTGCACTTCCAAAATATTTAAGGCCCATGCACTTACCTCTGGATGGGACGCTTGTCGATCCTCTACACCTAGATCCAACAACTAGGATCTGTTCTTCCCCTCTACGTTCTTCTTCTATCTAGACATGAATCTAGCGGTCCAGATCTCTCCCTGCAACTCAATTCAATGACTGATGTTACTCCTCCTGAACTTGCACTTTCTCCCCGAAATTGGGAAAATTTATAAGTGTTCAAGGATTTTGGCCCTTGAACCTTCTCCTCTGAACACTCTATCTTGGGACACCTTCGATTCTTAGAACGTTATCCCTCATAAGCTTTGTGACTTGGAATAAGTCCTTCTCTATTCACTCTTTGCTCCATTTCTTTTGATGTTTCAAACTGACTCAAAGATCCAAATGATCTCAACCCTTCCACTTCCTTAGAATATTTCCCTGGTGCCCTCCTGGCAACTCAACACTTGTCCTCCTTGAGCTTGTAAAGTAAAACTACTTTACTTATGGCACACTCCTTGTGCTCGATGAAGTCTTCCAATGACTTCTTTCAACACTTCATTTAAGTGTTGGCCTGGTGCAATCCTTGGATAGGGCTTCCTCCGGAATCTTGATTTATTTCAGGTTCAATAACGCACTCCTTGCGTTCGCTCAACACACACTTGTGGAACTCTACAGAGTATTCAAAAACTATGAGGTTTCTCTTGAGTTTTGTGATTACTCTGGAGTGTCCTCTTGACACGTTCTTCTCTGACTCAATAGAGTTTGGATGCGCACTCTTCACTTTGGCTACAAAACCTCCAATATTTTGTTGTGCACTCCTTGCACAACCTAAGAATCCATAAAAACTCTATAACTCATAGACAGATATCGAAGTCTATCTATCCCCTGCAGATGAATTCTAACATGCATCTACAACATTGATAAACACACACACATAACATTCACCAGATACACATAAACACATAAAAAGTTCATATGTGGGAAAAAATGCTTTCTTTCTATTACAATGAATGTTCGATTACAATATGTGCAGGCTGGGCTGTAACAGAGTCTCAGCTCTCTCAAAACAAACTATTCTACCTCCTATTCAATAAAAATACTCCTCCAACCGCATCATTTGGTCATGCCATGCATCTACATATACATGAAGGTCCTAGGGTTCCCTCCAACTACCTCTTCTATTGAAGTAACATCTAACAACTACTCAAGCTCCGTTACATTCAATATTGAGAGTGAAACTCCTAGACCTCTCACGATCATTCAGTTTCTGAGCGTTTCACTCTTCTTCAATCATCCGTTCAAAACGGATCTGTAGAAAAGCCAACTTTTAGATTCCAATTAATTTTAAAAAAGGTGCGCTATGGCATTGAGTTGTCCCTTCATGTGGGCTTTGCTGACGATGCTCCTGCATCATTTACTAATTTGGATTGCTTCCATAGACTTCATATTATTCTCTTAGATTAGGAGTATCATATTCTTCTATGTTTTGACAAGGTCTTTAAATGCAGTAGATTTTTGGGTGCTACCTAAACCCCTGCAATTCCAAGAGACTTTATCATTATTTACTAAAGGGATATGAACTACCTCCCTTAGATAGTGTATTGTTCCTGGTGGTTTTAACTAGTTTTTGGTTGGACCCATCACTCTCTCAAGAGTCTTTTGCGTTCCCATCATGACATACCTGTTTTCTTGTTCCCCTCTCAATGTACGAGCTAGTTTCCTTCAAGAACTTCTCATAATTGTTTCCTCTGACCCCTCATCCACTGAATCCTCCCTTTTTGGCTCAAAGGTTTCTGATTATTTAGCCTTATTTTCTATGAAGACTGACTCTACATCCTTAAAATTTTCTACTTCTTCCTCTTCATTCTTGGAATCCTTATTTGCCTCCCCCATCACCTCATTGTTTGGATCATTTACCCTCTCTTGAGATGGGTTGTCTTGACTTTAAATTACGATTAACGAATCTTAAAAATTTTGGACCAAAGGAGGATCCTACTCACAAGGAATCCTCATAGGTTCAACGAGGTTTATTTCATGCAACTCACTCTATCGATCCTTATTTAGTAAGAGAATATGGAACCTATTGTTAGCCTTTGAGGCCCCTCCCTTAGTAGAATGCACACCTTGCGGTTTTGAAGAAGAACCCTTGAACCCTCCTATAATTTTTTTACTGGAGAGGGGACAAGAACATTCCCATACATGGATTGATATCTCACCCCCAAGTTGGCATTCATTCCTTCTTTCTGTCTAGCCACTTTCCATTTATCTTCCCTTTCATTGTCTTGGGGTTGCTAAGTCTCTGCCTTCTTGCAATTCTTTGCAAAGTGCCCATATTCATGGTAGAGATTGCACTTAAAAGGGAGCTTCTCATAGTCCAATTATTGTTTTTGATACCAGTTATCCAAGGATATTAGAACCACTTCAGGGATCCCTTTTTCAATATTGACCTCAACACATATTCTAGTACAAGAAAACAAATTTTCCTTCGGCTCAGCCCTATCTGGATATCATCCTAGAGAACTACCAATGCATCTAAAGTATTCAACACTCTAGTAGTGTAGGGGAAGATGGGGAAGCCTCACCCACACTGGGACAACATAAAGGATATCATTTTTGGGGTTGAAATCTAGAGACCACCTATTCAAATACATTCCCTAGATCTAAGAAAGTAATATCCACTTCAAAAAATCAGATCGTGATCCTCCTTGAATTCAAAGAGGAATGTGTAAAACCTTATTCCAGAAAAGAAATGGATCAACTTCCCTTTGACATGGGATTTCCATATTTTTTGCACCTAGTATGCCATAGCCTTTGGAGAGGATCAGATGCCAGTAAAATAGCCAGTCAAGCCTCTACTCTCAAAGGCTAACGCTTCGTTCCTTGTTCAATTCATAGGAATATTAACTTCTAGAATCTCCTCAATCCTCTTAAAAAAAATTATGGGTTTCTTTGGAGGATCTGGCATATGTCGTTACCAGCGCATGAAAGGACAAAGCCTCTTCATCTATAAGATATTGTGGCTATGTAATGTCCCTAATATGAACCCTTTATAATTGTACATATAAGATAGTGATTCATTGGCACCAATTGTAAATATAATTATACATATAGGATGGTGAGTCGTCGACACCAAGTTTTGGTTTTGAACGCACCTGAGTAGTGCACGGGAATTGTTATCAAAGAAAGGGTGTGAAAATTTCATAGTGATGTGCACGCCTGGGTAAGTTCACATGGTTGCACGCAAAGGAAGGTCCGTACATTTCACAGTGTTCTGCACACTTGAGTAAGTGCTCGGGGATTACTTGGAAGTGCGTATATATATATATATATATATATATATATATCTGTGTGTGTGTGTGTGTGTGTGTGTGTATTTGAGGTCGGAGAGCCTATGTGGTTATGAGGTTGGTGAGTCGGGACGCAAATAGGCCAATGCACCTATCCATGTAAAAGTAATCACACTCAAGTTATTAATGTTATCACATCATTGCACGCAAACAGATCAAATGAAAAGATTCGGGGGATAACTCCACCAGAAAAAGGGAAAAGGGGGGGAACTTAAGTCCTAGGGAATATTTTATTAATATTTCCCAAAAAGTGTAAGTTATGGATAATTATTTATCCTAAGTTCCTGAGGGATGGGGAACGAGTCACCAAGTGGCTAAACATAGTTCTAAAGGTGAAAATTATTAAGTTTAAGGCATGCAATATATATTTTTGGACGTAGTGTATTTTTGGGGGAATTCATTCATTCTCATGGGCATAAGGGGTCGAACCATTTGAGAGAGGAAAACCATTACTTTATCTGCAAAGAAGAGTTGTAAATGGGTTTTTTCTGTATTGTAACCAAAGTTTTGTTATTGAAGAGGTAGGTTGTTAGGCCCATGAGCATTCTCTCTAGGTGAGAGATTTGTTGTCAAAGAGGTGGGTTTTCAAACCCCTGGGCATTATCTCCAGGTGAGATTTTTGCTAGGAATTGTTCCCTGGTACGTTGGCATTAGTTGCAGGGCTCCAAGACTTCATGTTTGACATGTTGCTAAAACTATGGAAGGGAAATGGGGCAGCCAAGGCACTGTTTAGAAGAGAAGGGGAACACTTCCTTGGGTGTAACAAGAGTGTGGGGAATGAGATATTGTAGGCTTGTTGCAGTAGTGGCACCTTGGACTGAAAAATTATATTGATTATCAGACCTTATCTTGGCATTATGAACCCTTTTTCCTTGGTGGATTTAAGCCCTAGCTCGGGGGTGACCTGTTCCTGAAAGTATATGAGAAAAAAAGTCTATGGATGGGAGGAACGTTTGAGTTCTGTGCGCAGTTGGTGACTTTCAATAAAATACAAGTGTCTTTATGTACTTGTCTCATTTACTGTGTGCTTAATTATCTATGTTTAATATGGGTTTAATTCTTATATGTTATTTCATATAAGTGATTGTTGTTATTATGTATTATGTTGCTTGCACATGTAAGTGTGGTGTTGATAGTCAATATTTGTATTCATGCATGAGTATGACAGTTGTTGTTAGTTTTCCTGTTATGTTAACCTTATGATATTAGTCATGAGTCTTCAAGGTGATGTTAGAATGGTTGTGCACGCAAGGAAATACTATGTGTGCACTAGAGGATGGATTTACCTGTGTGCACAGGGAAGCAGTCTTCTTGCACAAGGAGAACAGAATTGGTGTGTGACGCCATAATGGTAGTGCGCACAATAGTGATCTCATGTATAGTATGGAATGTGCGTGCAATAAAGCTATGTGCTCAATATGCTTGGAAGCGATGTTGCATTATGTTACTTCCACTATTTTAAGTAGTGTAAAAAGAGGAAAGTTTGTGTGGCATGACTCAGCTTGGGGATGAGCACATTACTTCAAGTATTATTGCGTAGACTAATGTTATAGATTAGAAACTGTACACTGGATTTTGGAGTAGCATTTCTCAGTAGAAGGTTGGGTAAGGTTACACATTGGTATCCGAGTAGTTTGGTAACATGGATGTTACAGTATGGTATCATAGTAGTTTGGTAATAAGTATGTTACAGTGTGGTGTCATAGCTACGGTTTTAACATTGAGCCTACATGGGACGAGTTTATATTTAAGGAAAAATTTGGACTAATAAGTGGCCAAATTTGGAATTATAGCACGACCATGGTCCATGGTGCACATAAAATAAGAATGCATAAGTGCACACACTAAATTTTGGACATTGTGGGATGCAGCATTGGAAATGCATAGTAAACAATAATGCACGGGTGTGCACACTAAATATTGGGGTTGTGTGAAGAAAAATTTGTGGTGCATGCGCAATAGTGACACATGGTATATATGTCAAATATTGACATCGCACATTGATACATGTTGAGTGCCAGTGCACGCACGGGCTTCATAAGAAAATATTTTGACAAAATGTGTAGAGTTTTCATGAAGTTGTTGCATGAATTTCTCCAACAAATCTTATTTCCTGCACATTTTGCAGAATTATCAATGATTAGAGAAGGAAAAAATCAGTGCAAAAAGTAAAAAAAAAAAACATGGAAGATACACAGAGAGATTTTAGCCATGATGATGAATTCAGGGATCTATATGTTGGTTTGGGTGTTGATCATACAAAATCCAAGGAAGAGTGCATTAACTTGGTAGAAACAATTAAAGGACTGCAAAAATATGTCCAAGTCTATAAATCTGATGATGAAAGGCTTATGAAATCCAAGGAGAATCAAGATGATTTCAATATCAAGTCGATGAAAAGATTGGAAAAAATAGAAAATAAATTGGATAAGGAGACAGAGACAAGTAGGTAAAGAAGTCACAAGCCTCATAATGAGAAGAGAAGAGGAACAATAAGTGTTGATAGGCATCATCCTCACTCACCAAAGCATTCATTTAGGAAACCATGCATTAGCTCAAGTCTGTCTCCTATCAGAAAACATAAGAGAAGGACTGGGGTGGATGAGATATAGGGAGAAATGAATAATATCAAGCCTCTTATATTTGATAGTGAACACAAGGATGAATATGCAGAGACTTGGTTGTTGGGTATGAGGAAGTACTTCCATATACATAACTATTATGTGCAAGAAGAAGGGAGAGCGCAGAAGGGAGAATTGTCATCTATCAGTTGAAAGGAAAATCATCAATGTGGTGGGATCAGTTTGTACATTTGCAACACATTGATGAGAACAAGGTCACTTGGATGGAGTTCAAGAGGTATTTTCAAAAGAAATACTTAACCAAGTGATACTATGACAAGAAAAGGAAGGAGTTATTTGAACTCAATCTTGGGAGCATGACAATAGATGAGTATGAAAGAAGATTTTTAGAGCGGTTGAAATATGTTGCATTCATCAAGGATGAGCAAGTTAAAATGAAGAGGTACCTGAGTGGGATTCCATCATTAATTATTAGTGACAAGATACATTATGATGACCCCAAGACATTGGAGGAAACTATAAGGTGCACTAAATGTCTTTATGATCAGCAAAGGGGAAGACCAAATTTCCAAAAGGCTTGGGAAGAGAAGATGAAAATCAAGGTGAAACAGAGGAAGAAGGGGTTGTTATAGTTAAAAAACTCCACATCTATGCATCCAATACATTGGCCCATCCATTTGCATTCTTTTCTAAGCATATTGCTAAGGTTTCCTTCTAAAAAACAACTTTTTAGATAATGTACATGCTCTGCTGCACTATCTGCCTGTGTATATATGCATGCTGCATGCTAATCCTCCTGCGTACATATGCCTGTTTCATGCTAGTTAGCCTGCGTTTACTTCCAAAAATTACAAAAAATATAAAATTACACGTATTTCGGTGGAGTTTACGAGCTATGGAGAATTTCCTAACCATTTTACCCCCTGTAGCCCTTCCCCCGACCAAATAACCATATTTTTCTCATAAAAAAGAGGTCTAGGAGGATAATTTGAACATATGAAAAAGAGAATTAAAAAACTATGCCAAAATCCTTTCCCTCTCATTGCCCAAGTTTTGCATCTTTCTCTGAGTTTTATCCTTAGTTTTTTCCTCCATCCATTCTCCCTATACAACCCTTCCTTCTTCCCATGTTGGCACATTGGTTGTGAGAATTCTATGTGAGATTGGTGCACTTGGAGTAACGATAGAGGATCCCATACTTGGTTCATAGAGCGATGTCTACAAGAAAAGGTTGTAACCTTTCATCTTGTATATGAATAAGAGAGATTATCTTTGTCCCAAAACTTTATGTGTATATGTTCTTATATATTTGATCATTTACATCTATATTTATGTTTTTAAGTGATTACTAGAGATTGTATATGTTGTTGTGTTGTGTTCTTGGTCTGATGCAGATCATATTTGGGAGGAGATCTGTGATCTAAAAGGCAACAACAAGAGAAAGAGGTCTACATCAACCAAAAGGATTCAAAGTGATATTATTAACCTTCTCTTCCTTCTCTCTTGTCACTTAGTCTAGATTGTTCCGGGGTAGATTAGAGATAAGTCGGTATTTTAAGGGAGTTATATCTCTTCCTATTCCTTTGACCCAATTTAGGGGGAATTTTCCCCATAGCAGGGGGCTAACCCACCATTTTTCAGAAATACTGCACAAGGACAACCAACTCCCAAGGAGACCAAAATGACAGAGAAAGTGGAGCAAAGGCCAAGGAAACAATCTATTCAATGTTGGAGTTGTGTAAGAGATAATATGCACATAGATTTTCCTCAAAGAGGTGATAAGGTGAGGACTATGCACAATGTACAAAAAGCTACGATAATTGAAGACATAGGAAGAAATATGCCTAGGATTTATGCAACCTTGGATAACAAGAATGTTGAGTTTCAATCACACGTGATTGAAGTGGAAGGTAAGATTAATGACCAACCCATTGTTATTTTGATTGATTCAGGAGATATTCATAGTTATCTAGATCCTAGGATGGTGGAAAGATTCCAATTGCCAAGAAGTAATCTTGGAAAACCTTGGTTGGTGCAATTAGCTACATGAGCAAAAAGAAAAATTAAAAAGGTGGTTAAGGCATATCCAATGGAAATGAATGTACTACACACAAAAGTTGATTCTAATATCATACATTTGGGCTTGTATGATTTCCTCATTGATATGGATTGGTTGGACCAACATCATGACATTCTAGATTGTTACAATAAGGAATTAACTTGCTTGGATGAGGAAGGAAACTTAAGAACAATTAAAGGCATTCCAAGAGTTGTAACTATCAGAGAAGTTTCATCCTTGCAATTGAAGAAAATTTACAGGAAATGATGTCAAGTATTTGCAGTGCACATGGAGAAGGCACCTAAGGATAATGTGTCAAATGTTGAAGATTGTGCAGTACTGAAATAATTTGAGGATTTATTTAAAGATATATCGGGGTTTCCACTAAAAAGAGATATTGATTTCTCTATAAATATGATGCCTAGAGAAGCTCTTGTATCCAAGACTCCTTATAGGATTAGTACGCTAGAGTTGAAGGAATTACAGATGCAACTTGAAGAGATTTTGAAGAAGGGGTATATACACCCAAGTGTGTCACCTTGGGGTGCCCCAGTATTGTTTGTGAAGAAGAAGGATGGTATGTTGAGACTTTGTATCGACTTTGAGCAATTGAACAAAGTAACAGTAAAGAACAAGTATCCTTTGCCAAGGATAGATGACCTCTTTGATCAGATGAGGGGCACACATATATTTTCAAAGATTAATCTTAGATCTAGATATAATCAAGTGAGAATTAAAGAAGAAGACATAAGCAAGACTTCCTTCAGAATGAGGTATGAACATTATGAGTTCACAGTGGTGCCTTTTGGGTTGTCAAATGCACCATTTGTCTTCATGTGTTTGATGAATGGAGTTTTCAGAAATTACTTAGATATGTTTTTCATTGTATTTCTGTATGACATACTTATTTACTCAAAGTCCGAGGAAGAGCATGAGAAACACTTGAGGATGGTGCTAGACTTTTTGAGAGAGCGTCACCTGTATGCAAAGTTGAGCAAGTGTTTATTTCACCAACAACATATTAATTATTTAGGTCATGTCATTTCCAAGGAAGGAATAGTTGTTGATCCGGAAAAGATAAAATCCATTGAGGAATGGTCGACACTAAGAAATGTAGCAAAGGTGAGGTCCTTCATGGGACTTGCAGGTTATTATAGAAGGCTTCTCAAAAAGTGTGCACCCAATCACATCCTTGCAAAAGAAAGGTGTGTGATTTAAGTGGACTCCAAATTGTGTAAGGAGTTTTCAACACTTGAAGAGTTTGTTGATGTTAAGAACCAAATATCAATATAGCATAGAAAAACCTCAGAATAAGTACTCAAGGCCTTGAAAAATAGATAATTTCAGATAATAAGCCTCTTCGAGGGGGCCTTTTACCCCACATAAATGTTCAAGTACAAGATGATTCCAAATGAAAATGTCTCCTTGGTATATATAGGAGACTAGGAGGTATAATTACAACTAATGGAATAAAGTCGACATAAATAGAATAACATTACTAATGTAATATGCCCCAATTAAGAAGTAATGAGCCAATATTAGGGCTTAACATGCCCCTCCCCTTAAGACAAGTGTTGTCTATAATGCTTGAGTAACTCTGGATGCTTCTGTATAAAAGACTCATCTTCCCAAGTGGAATCTTCAGCCGATAGTTTCCTCCATTTAATGAGATACTTTGAAATGGATCTATTCCTCAGCTGGAAAATTCTTGTGTTAGTGATGGCTTCAGGCTCCAATATGATTTTTCCTTCCTCATCAAGTTCTGGAAATATAGTTTGAATTGGGATCTTGTTGCCTATAACCTTATTTAAGCATGAAACATGGAAAACTGGGTGTACTCGCGAAGATGCAGGCAACTCCAATTTTTATCCATAGTACCAATATTTTGCAACACCTTATAAGGGCCATAGTACTTTGGTGATAATTTATTATCTTTCTTGGCTTGCTTGAGGGACATCTGTTTGTATGGTTGTAGTCTTAAAAACACCCAATCCCCTACTTCAAAACTTCCTTCACTGCGATGTTGATCTGCTTGTTGTTTCATGCAATTATGTGCCATGGTCAGGTTTTCCTTTAAGATTTGGAGAACTTGTTGCTGATGCTCGATGTGATCTTCCACTGCTTGAACCTTAGATTTTTCTTTTAGAGAAGAAGTGATGGAAGGAGGGTGGTATCCATAGAGTGCCATAAATGGTGTCATTTTTGTTGTAGTATGAAAGGAAGTGTTATACCACCATTCTGCCAAGGGTAACCATTTGAACCATTGTGTTTGTTTATCAGAGACAAAGCAATGAAGGTAGCCTTCCAGACATTTGTTCACTATCTCAGTTTGTCCATCAGATTGAGGATGATCGGATGAGCTATGAGCCAATTGAGTACCCAAACAAGAAAATAATTATGTCCAAAAATGTCCAGTGAATATGGGATCTTTGTCACTTAAAATAATCTTTAGGCTGCCATGTAGCTTTTGTATTGCCTCCATGAATGCGATGGCAATTTTACTAGCTTTGAAGGGATGAGAGAGTGCACAAAAGTGTGTGTACTTGGTCATTCTATCAACAATCACCATGATGACACTCTTTCCTTTAGACTTTGGTAAACCTGTGATGAAATCCATGGAAACCTCCTCCCAGCACTGACTTGGGATGACTAATGGTTGTAAAAGACTCGGGGTCTTAATTGTTTCCACCTTATTTTGTTGGCAAACCAAACATTCTTCCACAAACCTTTGAACATCAGTTTTAAGGACATCCCCAAAAAAACCTTTCTTGACTCTATCGTAGGTTTTCAAAAATCCCGAGTGCCCTCCTACTGGAGAGGTGTGCAATTCCAATAGTACATTTTGTTTGAGTTGGGAGTTCTTACATAAATATAAGTGATATTTGTACCATAGTGAATCATTTTTTCCATGTAAATGTATCTGATGCACTGGAATCCTGTTGCAACCTTTGAATGAGAGTCCACACTTTTTCGTCATTCTTCCATTCATCCCTTGCTTCTATTATCCAATCGGGTTGGATGATGGAGATAGCACAAAGAAATCCCTCAACATTTTCATCCTTTCTTAAGAGTGCATCTGCCACAACATTTTTCTTCCCCTTTTTTATAGACGATTTCAAAATCATAACCCAATATCTTGGTCACCCATTTTTGTTGTTCTTCTAAAGATAGTCTTTGTTCCAAGAAGTATTTAAGACTATCACGATCTACTTTGACCTTGAAGTGCCTACCTATTAGGTAAGGATGCCATTTCTTCAATGCATGTAGTATTTCCATCATTTCCTTCTCATAAATGGGTTTGTGTAAGTCCCTTCCCTTGAGTGGTCGACTTTCAAAAGCTAGGGGCCTTCCTTCTTGCATTAGGACAACACCAATTCCATTTCCCGAGGCATCACATTACAAAATAAAGGTTTTTGTAAAGTCTGGAGTGGTCAAGACAAGAGCTTTGCACATCACCTATTTAAGTTGTTCAAAAGCTTTAGTTGCCTCTAGAGTCCATGAAAATGCATCCTTCTTAGTTAGTGTCGTTAAAGGTGTTGCTATTCTTTCATAGTGCCGAACAAACTTGCGGTAGTAACCTGTCAAACCCAAAAATCCTCTAAGATTCTTCAATGTTTTGGGAATCGTCCAGTCCATCATGGCCTTAATATTGTTAAGGTCTACCTTGAAACCTTCATGAGATACAATATGACCGAAATACTCTACCTCCTTCACTCCAAAGAAACATTTGGATGGTTTGGCATATAGTTGTTTCTCCTTTAGTAGTTGTAGCACCTTGTCAACATGTCGCACATGATCCTCCCAAGACTTGCTATAGATTAGTATATCATCAAAAAATACTAACACAAATTTTCGAAGGAAGGGCTTGAAATGTGGAAGGTGCATTTGTAAGGCCAAATGGCATGACCAAAAATTCATAATGGCCTTCATGAGTTCGAAATGTTTTTTTTGGGATATCTTCTTCCTTCATTCTAATCTGATGATACCCTGAACGGAGATCCAATTTTGTGAAATAGATTGCTCCATGTAGTTCATATAACAATTCATCAATGACGAGAATGGGAAACTTATCTTTAATAGTGATCTTGTTGATCTCTCTATAATATGGACACATACGTCATGAGTTGTCTTTCTTGAATACCATTACCACTGGTGCAGAGTAAGAACTTTGGCTAGGTCTAATAATGCCATCCTCTAACATTTCTTCAACCATGTGCTCAATTTCACTCTTCTAGGCGTAAGGGTATCTATATGGCCTCATATTAGGAGGAACACTCCCAGGAATTAGGTGAATTTCATGATCATGATTTCAAGTGGGTGGAAGACCTTTGGGAATATCTTCAAATACTTTGGAATGCTTATCAATGATCCCTTGGATATCTTGAGGAATAGATGGCTTAGATGTTTGAACATATAGTGAGCATAGTTGTGTAATAATGACTTGATGCCCCTTTTTCAATAATTTTGACATGCCATTAGAGCTTATCACCTTACCGGGTTTCCCTATTATACCTCTTAACTCAAGTTCTTTTCCTTCCAATGAAAATTTCATGAAAAGTTCCTGAAAATTAAAAGCCATTGTTCCTAATGATTGTAACCATTAGATTCCTAGTACAACATCTACACCACCCATGGGTATAGAAATCATTGGACTATTCATTACATATTCCCCCATAGTAAGATTGATCTTATTGAATTTTCCTGAGCAATTGATAGTTCCTCCATCAGCAATCATTACTTGAAACTCTGGCGCTGGATATACAAAGCAATTGAGAGTTTTGGCTAATTTATAGTGAATGAAATTATGAGTACTGCCAGAATCAATTAGGACTATTACCTTTTTCTTTTTTATGTATCCTTCGATCTTGAGGGTTTGAGGAGTGCTAATTCTAGCCAATGCATTACATGATATCGTGGGAGTCAACTCTTCAGATGAAATTGCTTCTACGTTTACATCTTGAGATGTTTCTTGTTCTTGTTCTTCTTCCTCTTCACAATCTATGTAGAACAATTTCTTCTCACCACACTTATGTCCCTTACTGTACTTGCTATCACAATTAAAGCATAAACATTTTTCTTTTCTTTCCTCCAATTGTTGAGGTGTCAACCTTGNCTTCCTCTTCACAATCTATGTAGAACAATTTCTTCTCACCACACTTATGTCCCTTACTGTACTTGCTATCACAATTAAAGCATAAACCTTTTTCTTTTCTTTCCTCCAATTGTTGAGGTGTCAACCTTGTAGGTCGATGTGTTTTATACGAAGGAGCATTGTTCTCTCTATAGATGTTAGGATTGGCCCTTCTAGTAGTCATAGCCATATTTTTACTTTCAACATTTCTTGCCACCTTAAATGCATTCTCCAATGATTTGGGTTCCCAAAGGCGAATCTCATGTTGAATGTTATCCTTTAAAGTTCCTATGAATACATAAATCAAGTGCTCATCTGGAATATCTGTTACCTTTATATTAAATCTTTGGAAGTTCTCAATGTGCTTGGTAACTGAACCCTTTTGCTTGAGATTTATCAATTGGCTAAAGAAGGTATTGCTCCTTGTATCCTCATAGTGTGCTATCATTTCTTCCATGAAAATTGTCCAAGTGACGAGTGATTTGCGAGAACAAAGCCATCGATACCATACAAATTAATTGGGTTCTAAATATAAAAAAGCAATTCATACCTTTTGTGTATGTGGCACATTATGTAGATCAAAGAATTGCTCCATCTGAAGTATCCATGTGATTGGGTCCTTGCCATCAAACTTCCTCATATCGATCTTAGGAACGTGGTTGGTTTTCAACCCAAAGTTGGAGTTTCTCCATTCTTGATTCACCTTCCTTGTGTCCTCATCATGAATTTCATGAGATACATTTTCACTTTCAGGTGTCTTCTCTGTTATGAAATTTTTCAATACTTCCATGATCTCCTCTTTTAAACCATCCATCTTTGCCTCCAACTTAGCTTCCATCTCTTGTAGTCCATCTTTTGTTACTATCTTATTTTGTAAATCATTTATGTCCCTACGCATTTCTTCACCTTCATCAAGAGTCCAAGTAGGATTGTTTGAAGTCTTATTTGGTGTAGAAGTTCCATTTTTGGGTGGCATGTTGGCCAAGTATCACTTTTGAACCTTGATTTTGAGGTGGTTATGCTAGACAATATTTCTTTTGTTGTATCTCCCAAGTTTCAACCCTTCTGGGTATGAAACTTTATTTTATGTAGTTCTCTAATATTTCATCTCTGCAATGCCACAATTCTGATCAAAATTGGATGTGCCAAGTGGAATTTACATAACTTCCCCACAACTTGTTGATTTTTTTCCTTTCCAGGAGATCTCACTTGTATAGCATGCCCCACAAAAAATAATTGATATAAAATTATGAAACTCATACCAGAAATACTACAGACTGTCCACTATCCAATGAAACCAGTCTCACTCAATTTGGATACTCTAGGAATATGTTATGATTGTTTTACCTCGAAAACCTTCTTGAGACTAGTCAATAGGACTAGTCAGACACCCTATTTTCCATAGGGTGTATCTACAAATGTAAGATGAACTAGAAGCTAAAACTTTTACCATATATACCTTACTAATTTTTGTGAATAGAATTTGGATTTGAGGGTTTGAAACATTACAGAAAATTTTTTATAGTGAAAATTTCACAATGACTCAGTTCAGGATGATTCCAGAACCCTATCTTTCACAAGCTGTATCTCTGAAAGTATAAGATATCAGTAGTTGAAATTTTAACCCAATGTACCTTGATCCATCTACTAAATATTCTCCAAGTCGTTCCTTCTGAAACATTGTAGAAAAAAAGTTATAGCGAAAATTCCAAGGTGTCTTATATGTAGCAGCGAAACCCCAAGACATTGAGCCCTGATACCATATGTTAAGAACCAAATATCAATATAGCATAGAAAAACCTCAGAATAAGTACTCAACGCCTTAAAAAATAGATAATTTTAGATAATAAGCCTCTTTGAGGGGGAAACCTCCTTTTACCCCACATAAATGTTCAAGTACAAGATGATTCCAAATGAAAATGTCTCCTTGGTATATATATGAGACTAGGACGTATAATTACAACTAATGGAATAAAGCCGACATAAATAAAATAACATTACTAATGTAATATACCCCAATTAAGGGGTAATGAGCCAATATTAGGGCTTAACAGTTGACAAGTGCGCCAATTTTGAGAATTGTTGATTTAGATGAAGACTTCATTGTGTGCATAGTCCTTAGTCAGAATGGGCATGTGGTATGCTATGAATCAAGAAAGTTAAAAGAGCATGAAAGGCTCTATGCTACTCAAGACGTAGAATTAGCATCCATAGTGCATGCCTTGAAGATGTGGCGGCACTATCTCATGTGTAAACGATTTGAGATGAGAACAGACCATAGTGGTCTGAAGTTTAAATGCCAGACAAAGCAGGTGGTTAGAATTCCTCAGTGAGTATGACTTTGACATAAAGAATATCATAGTAAAAGAGAACAAGGTGGTTGAAACACTTAATAGGAGGGTGCATGAGATGCATTCTACAACCATTAGCATGTGCACATTATATTTGTGTGACAGAATTTTAGAAGTTTCCCAATCAGATCAACGCTATGTAGACATAAAGGTGACTTTACAACAAGGTATGTCGTAGCATAAATTGGAATGTTATGAGTTAAAATAGGATGGAATCGTCATCTATAGGCATAGATTCTATGTGCCAAATGATCATGAGTTAAAAAGTCTAATATTGTCAGAGATGCATAAGGTTCCTTATGCAGGACACCCAGGCTACCAGAAGACAATTGCAACAGTAAAAAAACAATACTATTGTCCAGGCATGAAAAAGTTAGTTGTTTATTTTATTGCTAGATGCCTTGACTGCCAAAAGGTCAAGGTTGAGCACAAACATCCAGCTGGTTTTCTACAGCCTTTTCCCATTCCTAATTGGAAGTGGGAAGTTGTGACCATGGATTTCATTATTAAGCTACCTAGGACTGCTAAGCAACACGAGTCTATTATGGTAGTGGTGGACAAGCTTACTAAAGTTTCCCATTTTATTTCAGTGAAGTTAGCGCAGAAGGAAACCAACATTGATAAAATTTACATGCGATAAATTGCTAAGTTGCATGGTATACTTAAGACAAGTGTGTCTAACAAAGATTCCAAGTTCACTTAGAAATTTTGGAAACGGCTATTCAAAGGATTTGGAACAAATATGAACTTTAGCACAAAATATCACCCTGAGACAGATGGACAAACAAAGAGGGTAAATCGAGTGATTAAAGATATGCTCAGGATGTATGTGATGGATAAACAAGCAAAATGGGAAGACTACCTTCACTTGGTAGATTTTTCTTACAAAAATGGGTATCAAGAATCTTTAAAGATGAGCCCATTTGAGGAACTTTATGGTAGAAAATGCAACACACCAGTGAGTTGGGACAACCCAGCAGACCGCGTAGTGGTTGGGCCAGATTTTCTTCGGGAAATGGAAGAGCAGATGGTAAATATAAGATATAATTTAAAGGCTACCCAAGGTAGACATAAAAGATGCACAGATAAAGGAATAAACCACAGAGAGTTTAAAGTGGGTGACCATGTGTTCTTGAAAGTAAAAGAAAGACACAGTTCCCTAAAGTTGGGAATTGTTCTAAGTTGGAAACAAACTATTGTGGGCCATTTGAAATCCTAGAGAGGATTGGTTCTATCTCATATATGCTTGCATTGCTTGCATCCTTGTGTATTGATAATGTTTTCCATGTATCATTGTTTAAAAAGTGCATACATAATGTTAATCATATTATTGATTGGAATGTGATTCATGTGGAGCCAAAAGGCGATTTTCGAGTGCAACCGGTTTGCATATTGGATTGGAAAATTAAACAACTCTGGAATCAAGCCATGGATCTAGTAAAGGTCCAATGGACCTATTACGGTCCTGAGGATGCAACTTGGGAGCATGAGGATTATATGCGGGTAGAGTATCCACATATTTTTTAATATTTTTGAAATTTTGTATGTACATGTGTATATGACGCACTGAGGATAGTGGATAAATAAGGGGGAGGGGAATGTAATGTCCCTAATCTGAACCGTTTGTAATTGTACATATAGGCTGGTGAGTTGTTGATACCAAGTTTTGGTTTTTCGCACACCTGAGTAGTGCACGAGAATTGTTATCAAAGAAAAGGTGCACGCATTTCATAGAGATGCACACACCTAGGTAAGTGCATGTGGTTGCACATCAAAGGAATGGTGCACACATTTCACAATGTTGCGCGCACTAGAGTAAGTGCGTGGAGATTACTTGGAAATGCACATCGAACTGAGTTATATGTGTGTGTGTATATATATATATATGTATGTATGTATGTATGTATGTATGTATGTATGTATTTGAGGCTAGAGAGCCTATGTGGTTATGAGGCTAGTGAGTCGGGACGGAAATAAGCTAGTGTGCCTATCCATGTAAAAGTAATCACACTCAAGTTATTAATATTATCACATCGTTGCATGCAAACAGATCAAATGAAAAAAGTCGGGGGTCTAACTCCACCGGAAAAAGGTAAAAGGGGGGGAACTTAAGTCCTAGGGAATATTTTATTAATATTTCTGGAAAAGTGTAAGTTATGGATAATTATTTATCCTAAGTTCCCGAGGGATGGAGAACGAGTCACCGAGTGGCTAAAGCTAGTTCTAAGGTGACAAGTGTCAAGTTTAAGGAATGCAATATATATTGCCAGCCTTGGGTATTTTGGGGGGAATTCATGCATTCTCATGGGAAGAAGTGGTTGAACCATATGAGAGAGGAAGACCATTACTTTATCTACAAAGAAGAGTTGTGAAGGGGTTTTTCTGTATTGTAACCAGATTTTTTTTGTTGAAGAAGCGATTTTTCAAGTTCGTGAGCATTCTCTCTAGGTGAGAGATTTGTTGTCGAAGAGGTGGGTTGTCAAACCTGTGGGCATTCTCTTCAGGTGATATTTTTGTTTGGAATTGTTCTGGTGCACTGGGAATTAGTTGCAAGGCTCTGAGACTTCATGTTCGACCTATTGCTGGAAATATGGAAGGGAAGTGGGGCAACCGAGGGACTGTTGAGAAGAGAAGGGGAACACTTCCTTGGGTGTAACAGGGGCGTGGGGAATGAGATACTATAGGCTTGTTGTAGCAGTGACACCTTGGACTGAACAATTATGTTGATTATTAGACCTTAGCTTGGAATTAGGAACCCATTTTCCCTAGTGGAGTTAAGCCCTAGCTCAAGGGTGACCTGTTGCTGAATGTATATGAGCAATAAATTCTATGGTTGGGAGGAACATTTAAGTTCTATGCACATTTGGTGACTTTTTATAAAAGATAAGTGTATTTATGTACTTGTCTCATTTACTGTGTGGCGCTTAATTATATGACTTTAATATGGTTTTATTTCTTGTATGTTGTTGCATATAAGTAATTGTTGTTATTCTGTATTATGTTGCTTGCACATGTAAGTGTGGTGTTAATAGTCATTATTTGTAGTTGTGCATGAGTATGATGGTTTTTGTTAGTTTTCATGTGTTGTTAACCTTATGATATTGGTCATGAGTCTTTGAGGCGAGGTTAGAATGGTCATGCACGCAGGGAAAGAATTTATGTGCACCAGAGGTTGGATTTAGTTGTACGCACATGGAAGCAGTCTGCATGCACACAAAGAACAAAATTGTCGTGTGACACCAGAATGGTTGCATGCATAGTAGTGATCCCGTGTTTAGTATGGAATACACACGCAATAAAGTTGTGTGCTTAGTATGCTTGGGTGCACAGTTGCATTGTTTTGATTCCATTGTTTTAAGTAGTGTAAAAAGAGGAAATTTTGTGTGGCACAACTCAGCTTGGTGATGAGTGTGTTACTTCAAGTATTACTGCACAGACTAATGTTATAGAGTAGAATATGTGCTTTGGATTTTGGAGTAGCATTGCTTAGTAGTAGGCTTGGTAAGGTTACATATTGGTATCATAGTAGTTTGGTAACGGGAATGTTACAGTATGGTATCAGAGTAGTTTGGTATTGGGGATGTTATAGGCTCCCCCCTGCGGGTGCCTCAATTAACCTCTGTTGAATTCACACTCGCTTAGGGTTTCAACCATGAATCACTTAACTCTCGAATTTGACCTAATATTTGTAATGATTTCACAATAACAAAAGTATATCAAAAGTATGCAGAGTGGGTACTCATTGGATGTGGAATTTAGTTCTAAATTCTATGCAAAATATGACACACCTTGTTGTGTCAAGTTTTACATCGTGCAAAATTTATTTTCTTACAAAAAAATTACATAACAAAGAAATGCTACAACCCTATATTGTAGTAGTAGTAGTATTCAAAATATCATTTCTATTATTTAACATAGTGGAAATGAAAGTGTCAAGTTCACTTTTCCTTTTGTACACCAAGAGCATTGGATTGTAAGAGTTATAAAATTGGGTAATGTTATGGCTCATATTATTAATGGTAGGGCATGCTAAAAGGAAATGTTGCTTATCCTCAACTTCCTTTGTATCACAAATTTTGCAAATTTACTTGCTCCAAGGTATTTTGGGGTTAGTTCAACAACTAGTTTCACTAAGGAGATTATCAGCATTGGACCTGATTTTAGCAATATTCATGTTTTTTTTTAAGTTCATAACATTGGAAAAATAATTTGCTCAACAAATTCTTTATAGTGTTTCAACTTCCTCTCATTAATGATTACATCAAATCTTTCCAAATATTATCTTCAAACTTCATAAGTTATAAAAATTAATATTATCAATATTATTAATTTGATTATCTTTTCTTATATTCCAATCATTTAACCAACTCTTAGAATTTCTAGTCCATCCTATTTTGAAACTATGATAGCTATTTCTCATACTAAAAACACTCTTTGAGACTATGATAACTATTTCTATGCTAAAAAGCAATGTCCTTGTTCATCATAAACAATTTATGTTTACACTCTAAACCTCTCATCGTCATTTTAAAGTCCATAGACATACAACTAGATTCAATCAAGATAATTAAATAAAGGATATTGTCTTTAGTTACTGACAAAAAAAAATGATACACGTTTGCAACCTAGTGAAGGCTTATCCATTGAATTGAATGGAATTAAAAGGTTATAACCCTGTATTCAAAAGGAAGGTTATCAACTATATATGGATATTGACTTTCTTTATTTTTGAGCCCTACAAGACAAGATATTGAATATATTTATTTGGGTTACTACAAAGGAAATTTTCCCATTTGAATTTATTCCTAGCTAACTTTCTGAATAACTCACTTTATTTCCCTAGCTAATGACTCTCCCCTCCCCTTAGCCCTTGAGTTACAAGCTTGATTGATTTTTTCTTTTATAAAAATTAATTTTACTTAACAATTTTCAATTTTACTTTTCATGACATTTATAATCATTTAAGTAGTCTTCTTATTAGTCCTTATTGAGGCAATATAAGGACTCTAACATTCGATACGGTTTTGGTCATCAATTAGTTTAGGTTTGACTTTTAATAGATCTATTATATTCCTAAGTTTTGTAACATGATTTGTATTTTTTATTATTAAATATTTTAAAAAATTATTTATCTATAAGACTATTGGCTCTAACATTATAAGTCTTATTGATGCATTCTCTCCTCCCAATGTAAAAATACATTTCTTATCCTAACTTTTCCAAGTGCCTTAGCTCCTTCCAATGTAAAAATACATATCTTATGCTAACTTTTAGGATGATTTGAAATGATTTGTATGCAATTTCTTTGTACTAAGTTTTAACCTAAARTCTAAGTTATAAGTTGTGAGTGATCTGATGAATACTGCCACAGCCTGCTCTTCCTCCCAAATTTAAGACAAATATGGCCACAACCTGCTCTTCCTCCCAAATTTATGACAAATACAGCCACTGCCCTCCCAAATTTATGACAAAAACGAGCACTGCCTACTCCTCCTCCTGCATAATTTCAAAATCTGATGAATACGGCCACCGCCTTCTCTTCCTCCCAAATTTATGACAAATATGGCCACCGCCCTCCCAAATTTATGACAAATACGAGCGCCACCTTCCCTACCTTTTAAATTGGAAATATATGAATCAATTTGTATCATTCTTTTTAATCTAACATTAACCTAACATTAATTTAAAAAATGCTAATCAATCACATCAAACAATGTTTTAGGCATTTTGCAATATGTTAATTTTTTACAACCAATGTTTTAGGCATTTTGCAATATGTTAATTTTTTACTTTGGATAAAATCAAATTCGATCCATTGACCAATAAGGTGTTCTCCCCTCGTATTTGGCCTCGTATAATGGCTTGTCAATGCATTTTTTTTTAATCTCTAAATGTATTTTATGTTTCTTAAATGCTTGAATTTTTGTTAAATGATGCCTTCTCGATGAATTCATTAAGTCAATGTACTAAAGCTTTTGTTTTTAGCTTCCTTCATCTCAAGGTTATTTAATGCGATGTATTTAAGATTATTGACTACTTCTTTCACCTATAAAAGTTGAAACTCTGGAATTCACATCTTATGATTTAATCCTAATGAACCTTTAGCATTACAACGATCTATCATATTAAATAATGTTACTTCCATAACCTAAATTGAAACTAGCATCAACTATTATTGTAATACGTGGACTTTTTTTAATGCAAGTCTTTTGTATTAATATATTTTACATTCTAGTTTCCACTATTAATTAGTCATTGTATTGCTAGAATAAAGTTTTTGGATTACATGCTAAGTAGAGATTGCATAGTGTTTTTAGATTACAACTCAGATTGATGTTATAAAATTATTCTATTATAATTTAAGAAAACAAATAATATTAGTGAATCTTTAACATTAAAAGGTATCAGAATAATGATAACAAAATTTTTATACAAGTAGCAATAAGATTATATGAAATAGTTAATACACAGAGTTAACATTCTAACATTAATTTCAATACAAATTTACAAAAAATATAATAGAAAGAATTGTGTGAAAGACGATGACAATAAATATATGTTCATGCTTTATTGTTACTTGACAATAAATGACCTTTTATGAGTCACTCAAATCATGGAAATACCAACCCCCTACTTGAGATTTGTTGAACTTGATATGACCGATTGATGACACTCCATCAATAATTCACATAATCACACTTTTTATTTTTGCTCACATCTCTAACATCTACTAGACTGCTCACATGTCCCATGTTTGCTAGATCAATTTTTTCTTTTGGAGTGCATTTTATTTCCACCACCGATGTATACTTATTACATATCACATCATATTGTCAACATATGAAAATGTGTATATATACATATATACACTAGTGAAGTGTAGATCTATTTTAAGAGCATTATGTATGCATCATTATACAAATTTCCCTAAAAGTATTCATAAATGCCATCATAACCATGCATGCAAATTTACCTGGGTTTCCTTTAATTCCTCACTCCATGATGGGATAATTTCCCTTACTTTACTACATTCTCATAACTTAAAAACACAACAATTCAAATTTACGGACTTGGTATGAGCATCAATGCATTTCTTGTTTTATAAAATCTAAATACTTAACATTTACTCTCCCAATCACATGCCATTTGTTTTCTTATTCTATTCACAATTTTAATGTGAGTATAATATAACTTAAAAAATAATGACTTTAAGTTTATGGAACACAATGGTGATACACAAGCATAAACCTACTCAAAATTCTTCAATTTCACTATATAATAATAAATGTATAGTTAGAAAACAAACAAACAATGCTTCTAATTTCGGTTATTTTCTTCCATCTCGCAGTTATCATTACTATTGACAATCCCCTTTTGCTTTCCTTAGAAGCTTATCTTATATTCAACTACAAGACGTTGTCTTTCATTTCTTTTGCATATCCACCTACATTAAGCTTTGTAATTCTTCTTGCTCTATATTTGTACAAAAACTCAATATCATGTGCAATCCCTAAGTAAAACAAACACATTTCAACACTTGATATTAAAGTTGTTTATAAACCTATAGACATGATGATTCAAAATAAAATAAAAAATCAACTACATTTGGCAAGATCAGGCCTAAAATTGACACTCTACAACCTTTAACTAGTTTTCAAGTACTTAAAATTAAATTTGTGTATCCACCCGTAGACATAATGATTCACTCACATTAAAAAATCCAATTATGACTAATAAGGTAAGGAATAAAATCAACAAGGTTCATTATCCATAAGTTTATTGAAGAGGTCAAAGAGTATTACACATCCCTGATGTCTAGTACCGCACTTTAAACATTTCTACATGGTATATAAATTGACAAGTGCAGTAACATGTTAAAAAAAACAGTTCCCATATTATTGATTCATGTTATCACGAACATGACTAATCAATGAGTACAAGACATGTGTGCAAGGCATCAATATATTTTAAGCATGTTGATGTGTGGTGACACTATTTGTTTCAATGTGTCATGCATGGTGACTCCAATACTATAATATGTTTGTAAATGTTTTAACATAATATATTATGTCTATAAATGTTTTAACAAAATATAATATGTCTATAAACGTTCTAGCACAACAACTTTGTGCTTTTTCATATTTGTTGTATTAGAGAGATCATAAAACAACTTAATTGTGTTGAATAATATTGCCACATGGTCACTTATACTATCAATATGCTCTTCCTCTTTTATTTTTATATAAGAAAATTATCAAAATAAAATAAATAATACATATTACCAAAATAAAATTACAAAATCAATTTAATAATGTATTTTTGAGCTTAGTTTTTGGAAGATATATGTACACAATATCATACAAATTCTTGACTTTGGGAAAAAAAACTCTTTTACCTTATTATCAAATTTTCAACCATATTAATTTCAATTTTTTCATAAAATAATCTGTAAATTAAAATACTTGAATTTTCCAAATAAAACATAACCTTAATCATCACATTTTATAGAAGTTCTCTAAAATGAATATAATCTTAATGTATTATCATTATATTAGTTTTAAAAAAATTATAAACGAGTGAAATATAAAGTGTTTACTTGTAAGGTGCATAATATAAGCCATGTATGAATAGATACGTAATTAGAATTTAAGAATGAAACTTTTACAATTTAGTCTTCAATACACAGACAGAGCATCCAACCATTCATCCTTACATAGAGTCTTAAAAATCTCTTCTCACACATTAGCTATAATACTTTTTTTCACATTATTTTTATAGAGATTAAATAATCTTAAATAACTGATATTGTGTAACAATTTCTTCTGAGCCTTAACAAAGTAAGGCAATCACACTATTTTCATAAAGGTTGAACAACCGATGTGTGTAACAATTTATTCAAACCTTTAGAAAACAAGAAATAGACTAACCACCTCGTGGCTTGACATAAAAATTTATGTCAAGCCTTGAGAAAGCAAGGCACTAACTAGCCACGTTATGACTTATCCTCTTGTTTTTATAAATAACCCAATGTAAAAGGTACCTTTTGCAATTTTGGGATCCTCATCTTCGGATTTGATTATAGATATATAAGTGTCAAACTAACTTATAACTTTTCATAATAAACTTGTATAAGAGAGACATAGTTTTTTATAATACGTAATGTATATACAAACTTATGCTCTATAGTTTTACCTCTATAGTATCTATGAGAGGTGGTGTATTGGTTAATTGATTTTTTTTTGAACTAAGGTTTTTGACCGCAACATTTTGATACCTTGGTTGTTGTGGTTATAGATTTTGGTCAGCTTGCAACTCAAATATTCTCCTTGGAATAACAATTAATGTTTATGGCATTGGAATCCATTTTTATTCTAATATTAATTAGTATTTTTTTATTTTCTCATTGTGTATTTGTTGCACATATTTCTTCTATTTTTTCTACATTTTGGCAAAAGTGCACAACTCTCCCAAGAAGAGGGAAGCTACGTTACCTTTGGGGAGGCGAAGCGACAGTACAAATCAGAGGTATCTCTGGCTGGGTCCGTCCTCTACGTAGGGTCTTCACGGAGGACTATGAATATGCATATAACGTTCTCAAGGTTGATCTGGAGGAGTTGAAATACTCATGGGGGTAGGAAGTTTCATCCCTACAAGTATAATAGTCATGAAGTCAGGAACCTAAAGTATGCCCTGTCAGATGTAACTCAATGTAACCCTTTTGGGTGTTCATAAAGGACTAAAAATCAAGTGTTACTCTTTAGGGAAAAACAAGACCTCTTCTAACGGATAGCCTCATCTCACGGAGAAAAAGAATCCTCTAACGGATCAAATCGCCTATGAAATTTTCAACTTAAATATTCTCCTTGGAAAAACAATTAATGTTCATGGTTTTGGCATCCATTTTCATACTAATATTAATTAGCATTTTCTCATTGCGTATTTGTTGCATATATTCTTTCCATTATAAAATTTGCAACCCAAATATTCTCCTTGGAATAACAACTAATGTTCATGGCCTTGGCATCCATTTTCATACTAATATTAATCAACATTTTCTCATTATGTATTTGTTACACATATTCATTCAATTATGAAATTTTCATAGTATTCTATCTTTTATCTAACAGGTACAATAGAGTATTTCTAGATGTATTATATTTATTTCTCCTTCTAACTATGTTAGCTAGTGGAAGGAAAACCCACTAATAATCATCTGACTATTTATTAGGGTTGTAGCAATAATTTTTTTATTTTTTAATAATCATGTTAGCTCTTATTTGAAAGATGGGCCATTAGACCCAAAATTTTAATGCTACTAGTAACATAAACTAGAGGCCAATGAGTATTGAATTCATTGTGATATAAACTATAATGGTAAAAATAGTGCATTAACTAAGCATCATTCGTTGAGAATAGGGGCAAAGAGAGTAGAAAAAATATTTAATCAATGTGAATAATACATTGATGTTTGATAGATAGTAAAATAAAACAAAACAAATTAAGTTAAGCTAGTGGTTTATACTAATACATGTAACCCACACTGTTTTATTTATAATTAATCTAATGTAATGTATTTTCATTACATTGGATATAATGTATTAAAAAAAATTAATATCCAACTTTTTGATGATGTTAATTCATAGTAGGCTTTATATCCCACATTAAAGTGATCATTTCTTATTTTTGATAAGTATCAACATTTGTTACATGATTATGATCTTTTCCTTTTTTTTTATTAGAAGAGAAATACAAGTCCATTAAGCTTCTACAACACATCAATTAGGGCCTTGTGAAATATGTGAATTAAGAATTACTAAACATATATAAGAAGACTGCATTAGAAAATTGCAATTTGTTTTTAGAAGTATGATGTTCTTGTTGAGA
>JASDQU010100802.1:0-16968 GCA_032191745.1 Picea mariana | reverse complement strand
GTATGTGGCACATTATGTAGATCAAAGAATTGCTCCATCTGAAGTATCCATGTGATTGGGTCCTTGCCATCAAACTTCCTCATATCGATCTTAGGAACGTGGTTGGTTTTCAACCCAAAGTTGGAGTTTCTCCATTCTTGATTCACCTTCCTTGTGTCCTCATCATGAATTTCATGAGATACATTTTCACTTTCAGGTGTCTTCTCTGTTATGAAATTTTTCAATACTTCCATGATCTCCTCTTTTAAACCATCCATCTTTGCCTCCAACTTAGCTTCCATCTCTTGTAGTCCATCTTTTGTTACTATCTTATTTTGTAAATCATTTATGTCCCTACGCATTTCTTCACCTTCATCAAGAGTCCAAGTAGGATTGTTTGAAGTCTTATTTGGTGTAGAAGTTCCATTTTTGGGTGGCATGTTGGCCAAGTATCACTTTTGAACCTTGATTTTGAGGTGGTTATGCTAGACAATATTTCTTTTGTTGTATCTCCCAAGTTTCAACCCTTCTGGGTATGAAACTTTATTTTATGTAGTTCTCTAATATTTCATCTCTGCAATGCCACAATTCTGATCAAAATTGGATGTGCCAAGTGGAATTTACATAACTTCCCCACAACTTGTTGATTTTTTTCCTTTCCAGGAGATCTCACTTGTATAGCATGCCCCACAAAAAATAATTGATATAAAATTATGAAACTCATACCAGAAATACTACAGACTGTCCACTATCCAATGAAACCAGTCTCACTCAATTTGGATACTCTAGGAATATGTTATGATTGTTTTACCTCGAAAACCTTCTTGAGACTAGTCAATAGGACTAGTCAGACACCCTATTTTCCATAGGGTGTATCTACAAATGTAAGATGAACTAGAAGCTAAAACTTTTACCATATATACCTTACTAATTTTTGTGAATAGAATTTGGATTTGAGGGTTTGAAACATTACAGAAAATTTTTTATAGTGAAAATTTCACAATGACTCAGTTCAGGATGATTCCAGAACCCTATCTTTCACAAGCTGTATCTCTGAAAGTATAAGATATCAGTAGTTGAAATTTTAACCCAATGTACCTTGATCCATCTACTAAATATTCTCCAAGTCGTTCCTTCTGAAACATTGTAGAAAAAAAGTTATAGCGAAAATTCCAAGGTGTCTTATATGTAGCAGCGAAACCCCAAGACATTGAGCCCTGATACCATATGTTAAGAACCAAATATCAATATAGCATAGAAAAACCTCAGAATAAGTACTCAACGCCTTAAAAAATAGATAATTTTAGATAATAAGCCTCTTTGAGGGGGAAACCTCCTTTTACCCCACATAAATGTTCAAGTACAAGATGATTCCAAATGAAAATGTCTCCTTGGTATATATATGAGACTAGGACGTATAATTACAACTAATGGAATAAAGCCGACATAAATAAAATAACATTACTAATGTAATATACCCCAATTAAGGGGTAATGAGCCAATATTAGGGCTTAACAGTTGACAAGTGCGCCAATTTTGAGAATTGTTGATTTAGATGAAGACTTCATTGTGTGCATAGTCCTTAGTCAGAATGGGCATGTGGTATGCTATGAATCAAGAAAGTTAAAAGAGCATGAAAGGCTCTATGCTACTCAAGACGTAGAATTAGCATCCATAGTGCATGCCTTGAAGATGTGGCGGCACTATCTCATGTGTAAACGATTTGAGATGAGAACAGACCATAGTGGTCTGAAGTTTAAATGCCAGACAAAGCAGGTGGTTAGAATTCCTCAGTGAGTATGACTTTGACATAAAGAATATCATAGTAAAAGAGAACAAGGTGGTTGAAACACTTAATAGGAGGGTGCATGAGATGCATTCTACAACCATTAGCATGTGCACATTATATTTGTGTGACAGAATTTTAGAAGTTTCCCAATCAGATCAACGCTATGTAGACATAAAGGTGACTTTACAACAAGGTATGTCGTAGCATAAATTGGAATGTTATGAGTTAAAATAGGATGGAATCGTCATCTATAGGCATAGATTCTATGTGCCAAATGATCATGAGTTAAAAAGTCTAATATTGTCAGAGATGCATAAGGTTCCTTATGCAGGACACCCAGGCTACCAGAAGACAATTGCAACAGTAAAAAAACAATACTATTGTCCAGGCATGAAAAAGTTAGTTGTTTATTTTATTGCTAGATGCCTTGACTGCCAAAAGGTCAAGGTTGAGCACAAACATCCAGCTGGTTTTCTACAGCCTTTTCCCATTCCTAATTGGAAGTGGGAAGTTGTGACCATGGATTTCATTATTAAGCTACCTAGGACTGCTAAGCAACACGAGTCTATTATGGTAGTGGTGGACAAGCTTACTAAAGTTTCCCATTTTATTTCAGTGAAGTTAGCGCAGAAGGAAACCAACATTGATAAAATTTACATGCGATAAATTGCTAAGTTGCATGGTATACTTAAGACAAGTGTGTCTAACAAAGATTCCAAGTTCACTTAGAAATTTTGGAAACGGCTATTCAAAGGATTTGGAACAAATATGAACTTTAGCACAAAATATCACCCTGAGACAGATGGACAAACAAAGAGGGTAAATCGAGTGATTAAAGATATGCTCAGGATGTATGTGATGGATAAACAAGCAAAATGGGAAGACTACCTTCACTTGGTAGATTTTTCTTACAAAAATGGGTATCAAGAATCTTTAAAGATGAGCCCATTTGAGGAACTTTATGGTAGAAAATGCAACACACCAGTGAGTTGGGACAACCCAGCAGACCGCGTAGTGGTTGGGCCAGATTTTCTTCGGGAAATGGAAGAGCAGATGGTAAATATAAGATATAATTTAAAGGCTACCCAAGGTAGACATAAAAGATGCACAGATAAAGGAATAAACCACAGAGAGTTTAAAGTGGGTGACCATGTGTTCTTGAAAGTAAAAGAAAGACACAGTTCCCTAAAGTTGGGAATTGTTCTAAGTTGGAAACAAACTATTGTGGGCCATTTGAAATCCTAGAGAGGATTGGTTCTATCTCATATATGCTTGCATTGCTTGCATCCTTGTGTATTGATAATGTTTTCCATGTATCATTGTTTAAAAAGTGCATACATAATGTTAATCATATTATTGATTGGAATGTGATTCATGTGGAGCCAAAAGGCGATTTTCGAGTGCAACCGGTTTGCATATTGGATTGGAAAATTAAACAACTCTGGAATCAAGCCATGGATCTAGTAAAGGTCCAATGGACCTATTACGGTCCTGAGGATGCAACTTGGGAGCATGAGGATTATATGCGGGTAGAGTATCCACATATTTTTTAATATTTTTGAAATTTTGTATGTACATGTGTATATGACGCACTGAGGATAGTGGATAAATAAGGGGGAGGGGAATGTAATGTCCCTAATCTGAACCGTTTGTAATTGTACATATAGGCTGGTGAGTTGTTGATACCAAGTTTTGGTTTTTCGCACACCTGAGTAGTGCACGAGAATTGTTATCAAAGAAAAGGTGCACGCATTTCATAGAGATGCACACACCTAGGTAAGTGCATGTGGTTGCACATCAAAGGAATGGTGCACACATTTCACAATGTTGCGCGCACTAGAGTAAGTGCGTGGAGATTACTTGGAAATGCACATCGAACTGAGTTATATGTGTGTGTGTATATATATATATATGTATGTATGTATGTATGTATGTATGTATGTATGTATTTGAGGCTAGAGAGCCTATGTGGTTATGAGGCTAGTGAGTCGGGACGGAAATAAGCTAGTGTGCCTATCCATGTAAAAGTAATCACACTCAAGTTATTAATATTATCACATCGTTGCATGCAAACAGATCAAATGAAAAAAGTCGGGGGTCTAACTCCACCGGAAAAAGGTAAAAGGGGGGGAACTTAAGTCCTAGGGAATATTTTATTAATATTTCTGGAAAAGTGTAAGTTATGGATAATTATTTATCCTAAGTTCCCGAGGGATGGAGAACGAGTCACCGAGTGGCTAAAGCTAGTTCTAAGGTGACAAGTGTCAAGTTTAAGGAATGCAATATATATTGCCAGCCTTGGGTATTTTGGGGGGAATTCATGCATTCTCATGGGAAGAAGTGGTTGAACCATATGAGAGAGGAAGACCATTACTTTATCTACAAAGAAGAGTTGTGAAGGGGTTTTTCTGTATTGTAACCAGATTTTTTTTGTTGAAGAAGCGATTTTTCAAGTTCGTGAGCATTCTCTCTAGGTGAGAGATTTGTTGTCGAAGAGGTGGGTTGTCAAACCTGTGGGCATTCTCTTCAGGTGATATTTTTGTTTGGAATTGTTCTGGTGCACTGGGAATTAGTTGCAAGGCTCTGAGACTTCATGTTCGACCTATTGCTGGAAATATGGAAGGGAAGTGGGGCAACCGAGGGACTGTTGAGAAGAGAAGGGGAACACTTCCTTGGGTGTAACAGGGGCGTGGGGAATGAGATACTATAGGCTTGTTGTAGCAGTGACACCTTGGACTGAACAATTATGTTGATTATTAGACCTTAGCTTGGAATTAGGAACCCATTTTCCCTAGTGGAGTTAAGCCCTAGCTCAAGGGTGACCTGTTGCTGAATGTATATGAGCAATAAATTCTATGGTTGGGAGGAACATTTAAGTTCTATGCACATTTGGTGACTTTTTATAAAAGATAAGTGTATTTATGTACTTGTCTCATTTACTGTGTGGCGCTTAATTATATGACTTTAATATGGTTTTATTTCTTGTATGTTGTTGCATATAAGTAATTGTTGTTATTCTGTATTATGTTGCTTGCACATGTAAGTGTGGTGTTAATAGTCATTATTTGTAGTTGTGCATGAGTATGATGGTTTTTGTTAGTTTTCATGTGTTGTTAACCTTATGATATTGGTCATGAGTCTTTGAGGCGAGGTTAGAATGGTCATGCACGCAGGGAAAGAATTTATGTGCACCAGAGGTTGGATTTAGTTGTACGCACATGGAAGCAGTCTGCATGCACACAAAGAACAAAATTGTCGTGTGACACCAGAATGGTTGCATGCATAGTAGTGATCCCGTGTTTAGTATGGAATACACACGCAATAAAGTTGTGTGCTTAGTATGCTTGGGTGCACAGTTGCATTGTTTTGATTCCATTGTTTTAAGTAGTGTAAAAAGAGGAAATTTTGTGTGGCACAACTCAGCTTGGTGATGAGTGTGTTACTTCAAGTATTACTGCACAGACTAATGTTATAGAGTAGAATATGTGCTTTGGATTTTGGAGTAGCATTGCTTAGTAGTAGGCTTGGTAAGGTTACATATTGGTATCATAGTAGTTTGGTAACGGGAATGTTACAGTATGGTATCAGAGTAGTTTGGTATTGGGGATGTTATAGGCTCCCCCCTGCGGGTGCCTCAATTAACCTCTGTTGAATTCACACTCGCTTAGGGTTTCAACCATGAATCACTTAACTCTCGAATTTGACCTAATATTTGTAATGATTTCACAATAACAAAAGTATATCAAAAGTATGCAGAGTGGGTACTCATTGGATGTGGAATTTAGTTCTAAATTCTATGCAAAATATGACACACCTTGTTGTGTCAAGTTTTACATCGTGCAAAATTTATTTTCTTACAAAAAAATTACATAACAAAGAAATGCTACAACCCTATATTGTAGTAGTAGTAGTATTCAAAATATCATTTCTATTATTTAACATAGTGGAAATGAAAGTGTCAAGTTCACTTTTCCTTTTGTACACCAAGAGCATTGGATTGTAAGAGTTATAAAATTGGGTAATGTTATGGCTCATATTATTAATGGTAGGGCATGCTAAAAGGAAATGTTGCTTATCCTCAACTTCCTTTGTATCACAAATTTTGCAAATTTACTTGCTCCAAGGTATTTTGGGGTTAGTTCAACAACTAGTTTCACTAAGGAGATTATCAGCATTGGACCTGATTTTAGCAATATTCATGTTTTTTTTTAAGTTCATAACATTGGAAAAATAATTTGCTCAACAAATTCTTTATAGTGTTTCAACTTCCTCTCATTAATGATTACATCAAATCTTTCCAAATATTATCTTCAAACTTCATAAGTTATAAAAATTAATATTATCAATATTATTAATTTGATTATCTTTTCTTATATTCCAATCATTTAACCAACTCTTAGAATTTCTAGTCCATCCTATTTTGAAACTATGATAGCTATTTCTCATACTAAAAACACTCTTTGAGACTATGATAACTATTTCTATGCTAAAAAGCAATGTCCTTGTTCATCATAAACAATTTATGTTTACACTCTAAACCTCTCATCGTCATTTTAAAGTCCATAGACATACAACTAGATTCAATCAAGATAATTAAATAAAGGATATTGTCTTTAGTTACTGACAAAAAAAAATGATACACGTTTGCAACCTAGTGAAGGCTTATCCATTGAATTGAATGGAATTAAAAGGTTATAACCCTGTATTCAAAAGGAAGGTTATCAACTATATATGGATATTGACTTTCTTTATTTTTGAGCCCTACAAGACAAGATATTGAATATATTTATTTGGGTTACTACAAAGGAAATTTTCCCATTTGAATTTATTCCTAGCTAACTTTCTGAATAACTCACTTTATTTCCCTAGCTAATGACTCTCCCCTCCCCTTAGCCCTTGAGTTACAAGCTTGATTGATTTTTTCTTTTATAAAAATTAATTTTACTTAACAATTTTCAATTTTACTTTTCATGACATTTATAATCATTTAAGTAGTCTTCTTATTAGTCCTTATTGAGGCAATATAAGGACTCTAACATTCGATACGGTTTTGGTCATCAATTAGTTTAGGTTTGACTTTTAATAGATCTATTATATTCCTAAGTTTTGTAACATGATTTGTATTTTTTATTATTAAATATTTTAAAAAATTATTTATCTATAAGACTATTGGCTCTAACATTATAAGTCTTATTGATGCATTCTCTCCTCCCAATGTAAAAATACATTTCTTATCCTAACTTTTCCAAGTGCCTTAGCTCCTTCCAATGTAAAAATACATATCTTATGCTAACTTTTAGGATGATTTGAAATGATTTGTATGCAATTTCTTTGTACTAAGTTTTAACCTAAAGTCTAAGTTATAAGTTGTGAGTGATCTGATGAATACTGCCACAGCCTGCTCTTCCTCCCAAATTTAAGACAAATATGGCCACAACCTGCTCTTCCTCCCAAATTTATGACAAATACAGCCACTGCCCTCCCAAATTTATGACAAAAACGAGCACCGCCTACTCCTCCTCCTGCATAATTTCAAAATCTGATGAATACGGCCACCGCCTTCTCTTCCTCCCAAATTTATGACAAATATGGCCACCGCCCTCCCAAATTTATGACAAATACGAGCGCCACCTTCCCTACCTTTTAAATTGGAAATATATGAATCAATTTGTATCATTCTTTTTAATCTAACATTAACCTAACATTAATTTAAAAAATGCTAATCAATCACATCAAACAATGTTTTAGGCATTTTGCAATATGTTAATTTTTTACAACCAATGTTTTAGGCATTTTGCAATATGTTAATTTTTTACTTTGGATAAAATCAAATTCGATCCATTGACCAATAAGGTGTTCTCCCCTCGTATTTGGCCTCGTATAATGGCTTGTCAATGCATTTTTTTTTAATCTCTAAATGTATTTTATGTTTCTTAAATGCTTGAATTTTTGTTAAATGATGCCTTCTCGATGAATTCATTAAGTCAATGTACTAAAGCTTTTGTTTTTAGCTTCCTTCATCTCAAGGTTATTTAATGCGATGTATTTAAGATTATTGACTACTTCTTTCACCTATAAAAGTTGAAACTCTGGAATTCACATCTTATGATTTAATCCTAATGAACCTTTAGCATTACAACGATCTATCATATTAAATAATGTTACTTCCATAACCTAAATTGAAACTAGCATCAACTATTATTGTAATACGTGGACTTTTTTTAATGCAAGTCTTTTGTATTAATATATTTTACATTCTAGTTTCCACTATTAATTAGTCATTGTATTGCTAGAATAAAGTTTTTGGATTACATGCTAAGTAGAGATTGCATAGTGTTTTTAGATTACAACTCAGATTGATGTTATAAAATTATTCTATTATAATTTAAGAAAACAAATAATATTAGTGAATCTTTAACATTAAAAGGTATCAGAATAATGATAACAAAATTTTTATACAAGTAGCAATAAGATTATATGAAATAGTTAATACACAGAGTTAACATTCTAACATTAATTTCAATACAAATTTACAAAAAATATAATAGAAAGAATTGTGTGAAAGACGATGACAATAAATATATGTTCATGCTTTATTGTTACTTGACAATAAATGACCTTTTATGAGTCACTCAAATCATGGAAATACCAACCCCCTACTTGAGATTTGTTGAACTTGATATGACCGATTGATGACACTCCATCAATAATTCACATAATCACACTTTTTATTTTTGCTCACATCTCTAACATCTACTAGACTGCTCACATGTCCCATGTTTGCTAGATCAATTTTTTCTTTTGGAGTGCATTTTATTTCCACCACCGATGTATACTTATTACATATCACATCATATTGTCAACATATGAAAATGTGTATATATACATATATACACTAGTGAAGTGTAGATCTATTTTAAGAGCATTATGTATGCATCATTATACAAATTTCCCTAAAAGTATTCATAAATGCCATCATAACCATGCATGCAAATTTACCTGGGTTTCCTTTAATTCCTCACTCCATGATGGGATAATTTCCCTTACTTTACTACATTCTCATAACTTAAAAACACAACAATTCAAATTTACGGACTTGGTATGAGCATCAATGCATTTCTTGTTTTATAAAATCTAAATACTTAACATTTACTCTCCCAATCACATGCCATTTGTTTTCTTATTCTATTCACAATTTTAATGTGAGTATAATATAACTTAAAAAATAATGACTTTAAGTTTATGGAACACAATGGTGATACACAAGCATAAACCTACTCAAAATTCTTCAATTTCACTATATAATAATAAATGTATAGTTAGAAAACAAACAAACAATGCTTCTAATTTCGGTTATTTTCTTCCATCTCGCAGTTATCATTACTATTGACAATCCCCTTTTGCTTTCCTTAGAAGCTTATCTTATATTCAACTACAAGACGTTGTCTTTCATTTCTTTTGCATATCCACCTACATTAAGCTTTGTAATTCTTCTTGCTCTATATTTGTACAAAAACTCAATATCATGTGCAATCCCTAAGTAAAACAAACACATTTCAACACTTGATATTAAAGTTGTTTATAAACCTATAGACATGATGATTCAAAATAAAATAAAAAATCAACTACATTTGGCAAGATCAGGCCTAAAATTGACACTCTACAACCTTTAACTAGTTTTCAAGTACTTAAAATTAAATTTGTGTATCCACCCGTAGACATAATGATTCACTCACATTAAAAAATCCAATTATGACTAATAAGGTAAGGAATAAAATCAACAAGGTTCATTATCCATAAGTTTATTGAAGAGGTCAAAGAGTATTACACATCCCTGATGTCTAGTACCGCACTTTAAACATTTCTACATGGTATATAAATTGACAAGTGCAGTAACATGTTAAAAAAAACAGTTCCCATATTATTGATTCATGTTATCACGAACATGACTAATCAATGAGTACAAGACATGTGTGCAAGGCATCAATATATTTTAAGCATGTTGATGTGTGGTGACACTATTTGTTTCAATGTGTCATGCATGGTGACTCCAATACTATAATATGTTTGTAAATGTTTTAACATAATATATTATGTCTATAAATGTTTTAACAAAATATAATATGTCTATAAACGTTCTAGCACAACAACTTTGTGCTTTTTCATATTTGTTGTATTAGAGAGATCATAAAACAACTTAATTGTGTTGAATAATATTGCCACATGGTCACTTATACTATCAATATGCTCTTCCTCTTTTATTTTTATATAAGAAAATTATCAAAATAAAATAAATAATACATATTACCAAAATAAAATTACAAAATCAATTTAATAATGTATTTTTGAGCTTAGTTTTTGGAAGATATATGTACACAATATCATACAAATTCTTGACTTTGGGAAAAAAAACTCTTTTACCTTATTATCAAATTTTCAACCATATTAATTTCAATTTTTTCATAAAATAATCTGTAAATTAAAATACTTGAATTTTCCAAATAAAACATAACCTTAATCATCACATTTTATAGAAGTTCTCTAAAATGAATATAATCTTAATGTATTATCATTATATTAGTTTTAAAAAAATTATAAACGAGTGAAATATAAAGTGTTTACTTGTAAGGTGCATAATATAAGCCATGTATGAATAGATACGTAATTAGAATTTAAGAATGAAACTTTTACAATTTAGTCTTCAATACACAGACAGAGCATCCAACCATTCATCCTTACATAGAGTCTTAAAAATCTCTTCTCACACATTAGCTATAATACTTTTTTTCACATTATTTTTATAGAGATTAAATAATCTTAAATAACTGATATTGTGTAACAATTTCTTCTGAGCCTTAACAAAGTAAGGCAATCACACTATTTTCATAAAGGTTGAACAACCGATGTGTGTAACAATTTATTCAAACCTTTAGAAAACAAGAAATAGACTAACCACCTCGTGGCTTGACATAAAAATTTATGTCAAGCCTTGAGAAAGCAAGGCACTAACTAGCCACGTTATGACTTATCCTCTTGTTTTTATAAATAACCCAATGTAAAAGGTACCTTTTGCAATTTTGGGATCCTCATCTTCGGATTTGATTATAGATATATAAGTGTCAAACTAACTTATAACTTTTCATAATAAACTTGTATAAGAGAGACATAGTTTTTTATAATACGTAATGTATATACAAACTTATGCTCTATAGTTTTACCTCTATAGTATCTATGAGAGGTGGTGTATTGGTTAATTGATTTTTTTTTGAACTAAGGTTTTTGACCGCAACATTTTGATACCTTGGTTGTTGTGGTTATAGATTTTGGTCAGCTTGCAACTCAAATATTCTCCTTGGAATAACAATTAATGTTTATGGCATTGGAATCCATTTTTATTCTAATATTAATTAGTATTTTTTTATTTTCTCATTGTGTATTTGTTGCACATATTTCTTCTATTTTTTCTACATTTTGGCAAAAGTGCACAACTCTCCCAAGAAGAGGGAAGCTACGTTACCTTTGGGGAGGCGAAGCGACAGTACAAATCAGAGGTATCTCTGGCTGGGTCCGTCCTCTACGTAGGGTCTTCACGGAGGACTATGAATATGCATATAACGTTCTCAAGGTTGATCTGGAGGAGTTGAAATACTCATGGGGGTAGGAAGTTTCATCCCTACAAGTATAATAGTCATGAAGTCAGGAACCTAAAGTATGCCCTGTCAGATGTAACTCAATGTAACCCTTTTGGGTGTTCATAAAGGACTAAAAATCAAGTGTTACTCTTTAGGGAAAAACAAGACCTCTTCTAACGGATAGCCTCATCTCACGGAGAAAAAGAATCCTCTAACGGATCAAATCGCCTATGAAATTTTCAACTTAAATATTCTCCTTGGAAAAACAATTAATGTTCATGGTTTTGGCATCCATTTTCATACTAATATTAATTAGCATTTTCTCATTGCGTATTTGTTGCATATATTCTTTCCATTATAAAATTTGCAACCCAAATATTCTCCTTGGAATAACAACTAATGTTCATGGCCTTGGCATCCATTTTCATACTAATATTAATCAACATTTTCTCATTATGTATTTGTTACACATATTCATTCAATTATGAAATTTTCATAGTATTCTATCTTTTATCTAACAGGTACAATAGAGTATTTCTAGATGTATTATATTTATTTCTCCTTCTAACTATGTTAGCTAGTGGAAGGAAAACCCACTAATAATCATCTGACTATTTATTAGGGTTGTAGCAATAATTTTTTTATTTTTTAATAATCATGTTAGCTCTTATTTGAAAGATGGGCCATTAGACCCAAAATTTTAATGCTACTAGTAACATAAACTAGAGGCCAATGAGTATTGAATTCATTGTGATATAAACTATAATGGTAAAAATAGTGCATTAACTAAGCATCATTCGTTGAGAATAGGGGCAAAGAGAGTAGAAAAAATATTTAATCAATGTGAATAATACATTGATGTTTGATAGATAGTAAAATAAAACAAAACAAATTAAGTTAAGCTAGTGGTTTATACTAATACATGTAACCCACACTGTTTTATTTATAATTAATCTAATGTAATGTATTTTCATTACATTGGATATAATGTATTAAAAAAAATTAATATCCAACTTTTTGATGATGTTAATTCATAGTAGGCTTTATATCCCACATTAAAGTGATCATTTCTTATTTTTGATAAGTATCAACATTTGTTACATGATTATGATCTTTTCCTTTTTTTTTATTAGAAGAGAAATACAAGTCCATTAAGCTTCTACAACACATCAATTAGGGCCTTGTGAAATATGTGAATTAAGAATTACTAAACATATATAAGAAGACTGCATTAGAAAATTGCAATTTGTTTTTAGAAGTATGATGTTCTTGTTGAGAGATAGAAGTTTTGTATTCGCCTTGTGCAATATGTGAATTAAGAATTACTAAACATATATAAGAAGACTGCATTAGAAAATTGCAATTTGTTTTTAGAAGTATGATGTTCTTGTTGAGATATAGAAGTTTTGTATTCATGAGCTCAAAGAAACTCATGCTTGATGTTTGAGACCTTCAAAAACTTCTAGATGAATCAAAGGAAAATGAAGCACCACTTGACAATTTGGGTGATTATGTTCACCACTTGTATTTAATCATTTATTGAAAAGCTTAATCCTTTCTTTGCATCTATTTTGTATCCTTGGAACATTGTCTTTGGACTTTGTGCAACATAGTAGGGGAATTCATTCTAAATTGCTTTTTCAAATGGGTTATACAAGTGGAATTGGTAAACATTGGCATGGTCTTGTTGCACCTATTAATTATGAGATGAAACCAACAACAATAGGGCTTGGATATATTGACACTTCATTCATATATGCAAGTTACCCTAATCCTTGTGCATTGGTTATTTTAAAGGATCCATATTGTGTGTCTATTGCTTCATCTACTATTATTTTGCAAGTACCAAATATTGCACCATCCACAAATTCATTTAATAATTACATACTAAAACTCAAATCTATCACTTCTAATGATTCTTCTACTATTGACAAGTAGGAACAACTTCCTACGCCTTCTATTACATCGACAATGATTTTTGCACTTTCCACATCTCAATGTATTGACATCCTTGTCATCGAGAAATGAGACATTCTCACTCTCCAACCAAAGATCAATTCTCTAATTATCATGCTTATTGGGAGGATAGCCACTCTTCCTACAAATTGAAAGTGGATTCATAAATTGGAAATGTTAATACTAGGGATTATTTTGGTTGGATTCATGATTGAAAGTGGAGGTGTAAATAGAAAACTCTTAATACTCAAACTTCTTGTGGTTGGGTTAACGATTGATCATGGTGATATTTTAGCAGTTGTTTGTGTTGATTAAGGTTAGTTGTCATTGATGTCAACCCATGAAGAAAGCTCGATAGCACAAAGGTTTGGGTAATGGACCCAAGTTTGTTTGATGTAAAGATGACTCATTATTGTCTTGTCATGGTTGATAAGAAGTACATATGGATGAACTCCAAAGTGGTCCCCTTATGGTGAAAGCCCTCATGGGAAGACACTTTGCGGATTGAGTTATCCTAGAAGTATGGTTAGAGAACCCATGCTTATTTGTGGAATAATGAGATGAAGGTCGATGAATTTGTCAGTGAAACTATCCTATATGGATAGTTCTTTTCATTCCATTTCCGGTGGTATGTGGAACGTCACATAACTCCTCATGGTTAGAGAGTTATGACCATGAGAAGTTGGAGAACCCAGGGTTGGGTAATGGACCCAAGTTTGTTTGATGGATAATGGTATGTGATTTGATATATTTGCAGGTAATACTATTCTATATGGATGGTACATGTCATTCCATTTCTTGTGGTATGTGGAACGTCACATAACTCCTGACAGTTTGAGAGTTATGGCCTTACGAAGTTGGATGACCCTCTTATGTCATCTAGAAGCCCAAAAAGGTCAAAGTAGTCAAAGTAGTTTAAGAGATTTTAGAAGGTAAATAATAAAGTGAAGTGATGAGAGTACTATAATTCAAAGTGAATACAAAATAAATTATTTAAATACTAAATTTAATGGAGAAATTAGAAGTGGGTTAACCCTAAAATAAGGAAAGTGGGCAAAGTGACCTAGAAGATGTTTTTAAGGAAGCTACTTGGAGAGTATAAATAACAGACAAGGCTCTCTAATTTAAGATACACTTGAGAATATTGAATACCTATAGGTGTCTGAGGTAACCAAATGATATCTAAGCCAAATTTCTAAGGGAAGGTGAAGAAACGAAAGATGGAATTCAAGGAAGGATAAATTCTTTTGATGATGCTTTCTAAGGTATGTTATTTATAGGTCATTGTATTTTTGGAGTTACACTCAATGGAAAATAGGGTTTGTGGTTGGTCCCGAAACTAGTCAAAAACAGGTGTTTCGGGTAAAAAAGTCATAACTTCTTCATAACAAATCCAAATTCAGTAAGACCAAATGTGTTGGTTATAGTACATTCTATAGTATGTTTTGTAACAATTTCATATCAATTCAACAAATATTCCATGCAGGGCATGCTCTACAAGGTCACTCTCTAGAATAAGCCAGAATTCAGCAAGGTATGCCATTTTTGCTATAACTCATTTTATGAGAGGTTACAATTAGTGAAACCTGGAGGAATTTCATAAAACACACTGAAGAATATTGTCTATCAGTTTCAAATCTTTATTCATTAAAAGTACAAAGTTATGATTATTTCAAGTTAGGGTTGTTGACTAATCCAAAACTAGTCATGTGAGACTAAAGAAAAGTTGTTGTTTAAAGTTAATGAAGGTTTGTAGGTATGTGATCATATACACCAGGTCTATTAGAGAGTCACAAATCATATTTGGATGATGAAATTAATGAGGGCTTTTGGTTGAGGTACAAGTTGGGTACATGGTTGAGACAAGTAGTTGATGAGTTGACACATACATGAGGTGTATAGTTGATGATGTTGGTACATATTTATGAGTAATAGTTTATGAGTACTTGACACATGATTGGTACATATTTGGTGCATGGTTGATGCACTTTTTTATTGTACAGGTTGATGCATGGTTGATGCACTTGTTTATGGTACAGGTTGATTACATGTTGATGCATGGTTGGTGCATGGTTCAGGTTTACAATGGTATATCTCACAATGATAGTGTGACAATGGTTCCATCATTCTACTTCTACTTCAAGGCGGTTGGACGAGGCAAGGAAAGGTGGTTGTAGCCGGAGAACATAGGGGGTTGTAGCCTCCTTCTGGTTGTAGCTAGAGAATTAGGGAGTTGGAGCTTCCCTCCGGTTGTAGCCTGAGAAAATAGGGGGTTGGAGCCTCCTTCCAGTTGCACCTGGAAAACAAAGGAAGTTGGTGCTTCCAATGAATGTAATTCTTCAAGACATATAATAAAAAACATTATGTGGTTTTCTCCCTATTTGGGTTTCCACGTAAAACACTGATGTACTGTGTACATGTGTGATTGTTCATTTCTTATTGCTCATTATTGGATAATAACTCTACAATGATATAACACTTGTATTATTTGGAGAAAAATGATTATAATTACGCTATTACTAATTCACCCCCCCTCTCAGTAATCCAACAATTGGCATCAGAGCATGTTAATCCCTAATATTGCCTCATTACCCCTTAATTGGGGCATATTATATTAGTAATCTTATTTTATTTATGTCGGCTTTAGGCCATTAGTTGTAATTATACCTCCTAGTCTCCTATATATACCAAGGAGACATTTTCATTTTGAATCATCTTGTACTTGAACATTTAAGTGGGGTAAAAGGAGGTTGCCCCCTCAAAGAGGCTTATTATCTGAAATTATCTCTTTTTCAAGGCATTGAGTACTTTTTCTGAGGTTTTTCTATGCTATATTGGTATTTGGTTCTTAACATATGGTATCAGAGCTCAAGGTCTTGGGGTTTCTCTGCTACATCTGATAAACCTTGGAATTTTTGCTATAACTTTTTTTCTACAATGTTTCAGAAGAAATGTCTTGGAGAATATTTAGTAGACAGATCAAGCTACATTGGATTCAAAATTCAGCTCCTGAGGCCTTATACTTTCGTAGATACGTCTTGTACAAGATAGGGTTCTGGAATCATCCTGAAATGAGTCATTGCGGCATTTTCGCTATAAATTTTTTTTCGTAATGTTTCAGACCCTGAAATTTAAAGGCTATTTACAGAAATTATTAAGGTATCTGTCATAAAACTTTTAGCTTCTGGGTCATCTAAAATTTGTAGATACACCCTATGTAAGATAGGGTATATGACTAGTCCTATTGACTAGTCTCAAGAAGGTGTTCTAGGTAAAACAATCATAACTTCTTCCTAGTGTATCCAAATTGAGTGAGACTAGTTTCATTGGATCGTGGACAGTCTGTAGTATCTCTGGTGCGAGTTTCAAAATTTTATATCAATTATTTTGTGTTGGGCATGCTATACAAGTGAGATCTCTTGGAAAGAACAAAAATTGGCAAGTTGTGGGGAAGTTGTCGTAATTTCCACTTGGCACATCCAATTTTGATCAGACCTGTGGCATTGCAGAGAAGAAATATCAAAGAACTACATAAAAGAAAGTTTCATACCCAGAAGGGATGAAACTTGGGAGATACAACAGAAGAAATATTGTCTAGCAGAACCACCTCAA
>JASDQU010100801.1:270173-297596 GCA_032191745.1 Picea mariana | reverse complement strand
AAAAAAATTGACAGTAGTATATTAGATCTTTAGAGATTTAAAGGGTTGTGGTGACATGTACTTGACATTGTTGTGCTTGCCAATTCACAGTGAGTCTTTGTTGGTACCATGGGGTCTCATTTCACATGACTTGTCATTAGGAGGTGGTTCAATTATGATGAGCATAATGGTGGAAAAGAGTTCTTAAGCAACCATCAGAGTTATTGGAGCATTGGTTGATAATGTGTGATGGTTCAACTTAGAGACAAAAGAACCAAGAAGATATTGTTTGATAGATCCGAGAGCCTCATTTCACTTGACTTATCACATGTAGTGGTTTCTCAATTATGGGGAGTGTAATGATGGAAAAGTGTTCTTAGGCGAATACCATAGTCATTGGATCAGTGGTTGTGAAGGCATGTGATTTGGCTCATAAGATAGAAGAACCAAGAGGATACTAGGTGTTGTGCATATTCCAAGTTTGTCATGGAGTCTACTTTTTGTCGTTTGTTGGTATTTGGATGATATAAATATCACCAACCAAGGTGGGCTGTAGAATGGTTCAAGGTGCTTTCGTCTTGTTGATAATTTGATGCTTTGGAACTTATGAATGTGGCATCTTGGCAAGCAGGGCTTTCTTGGTCTTTGCTTGAAGCAAATCAAAGATGGATAGTTCTTGTAATTTTCAATCATGTGAAAGTCACATGTATAGGCAACGCAAAATAATGTTTGCTACAAGCAAATACAAAGATGGAAAAATTATAGTATTAGCACATGGTGATAGGAAATAAATTATAGTATTGACACATGGTGATATTCGTGGGTTAGTGGAAATAGCCTATATTGGGGTACCTTCTTATTTCATCACCTTCATCATTGATTACTAGGATGTACTTATGAAGAAGGAATCCTAAGATTTTGAAAATTTCAAGAGCTAAAACTAAATGTCGAGAGGATGATGGGGAATATGTTGAAGGAATTGAGACAATGATAGTGGAAGAGTAATGTTCAAAGGAGTTTTATATATTTTGTTGACACTATGGGATAGTTCCTTATACACTTTACAATAGAATAGAATGGTAGAAACGATGAATAAGACAATATTATATAACATTTTAAGTATGTGAAGAGATGTAGGGCTAAATAAATGTTTCTTGGTAGAGGCTTTCAATGGCACTCAAACTAGTGCTTCCTCTCCATAACCCTTGAAATTAGCCATCGCAGAATGAAACAAGAAAGAACAATATATGTCATAAGTTTTAGATCAAATATGGAAACTCACTAACATAATGGTCAATAACCTAAGGGGTAAAAAGCATGCCCACCCCCTTAGAGTCAATGTCGCTTGGTTGATGAAATGAGAGGGAGGGTGGGCCAGCTTTCCTTTTAGGGCTCGCAAACACTTAGTAATAGGAGCTTTACCAAGTCAGAGGAATCATTGAGCTAATATATAAGAAGCATACCTACCCTTTGGTTGGGCCCCTAGAATGGATGGAGAAGAAGTGTAGGGTGATGTGAATCAAGGGAAGAATATAGTACCAATGATTGTGTAGCTTATTGAGCTCCTTTCAACGCCCTTTAGAGTTAAAGTAGTCTAGTTCATGAAATAAGAGGGAGGGAGGGCTAACCTGTCTTTGAGGGCTCACAAACACTTAGTTATAGGAGTTTTACCAAGTCAAAGGCACCACTTTCACAACTGGCATCTTTGGCTCCTTTCTTGGGACCTTACTAGACTTCCCTAGACGAACATACGGTAAATACTTTGTGAAGTAAGGGGCATTGCCAATTCCTCTTTGGTTTGGGGGTGGACCTCCTTATTTCCAACCTACTTTAGTCTCAAGTAATGTTTTGGAAAATACTTCTTTTTATCAAGGATTTGACCCTTAGCTAACAACCTTTGTTCGATAAGGAAGGATGGGAGATGCATTGGCTTGCATTTCCAGACTTGGCCTATCAAGTATTCTTACCACTTATTCTTATCTATTTGGCTTTGGTTGTTGTCCCCTCAATTGATTAGCGCTGGTAAGGGTTAGATAACACTAGTAATAAATGGTACTACTTATTTTCCATCAAATTGATTAGCCTTGTGATAGCATTGAGGGTAGGGTCAATCTTGAGGCCATGGGCCCACTACTCTACCCCGCCATCGATTGTTATGCCCCTATCATTACTAGAAGTATTACCGTGACCCCTTCCTCAAGACCTTTCAAGCATGTCTTGATCATTATGAACACTTGATCTTGGTAGCTATTGAGGGAAGAACTTAGTCCTTGTTTTGAGTGATTATTCCCTAGCCAAATAAGAGAAGAGCTGCATGAGATAAGCTAGCATGAAAACAAAGCTAGGAAGGTAGAATCCATTTGTGACAAGGAGGGTGAGCTTTTGCTTAATACCTAGTTGACCCATTGATTGAAAGGAGGGACTCTTCTAGTGAAGTGATATTTCCCTTTTGATTAAGGTTATGAAGTTATCCTAACTAAGGTGCAAGACCCACTCTAGGGAAAGTAGACTAGTCAAGACCTGGTATACTTAGGACAATAATTCCTTCATTTCAAGGCCTTATTATTGTTTGATGACTTTAAGTCTTCATTTGTTAATTAGGGAAAGCAAGTCGGAAGGACAAAGAGTACCCTTCTTTCATGAACGAATATGAGAAAAGAACAAAGTTATCGACTTAACCAGAATTGTAACCTCAAAATGAGAACTCTTCTCTTAAAACCCATATTTTTGCATACAAAATGTGAAAATCAACCTTCGAATCAAAAAGTGGTGATGGCTTTAAAAGCTCATATAGTTGTCCAGAAAAACCTTAAAATCAACAATAAATAAATAAAAATGAGAAAATCTTTTAAACAAATATATTCAAAACCAAAATTTAAAAAAAAGTGAAAGAAAAATTTTAAAATTTTCTCGAAACCATAATTTAATTTAATTTAAAAATAATAATAATAATAAAACCCTAAAAACATTAAAAAGAAAAGAAAAAAAGTCTTAAAAATAAACAAAATGCAAAAAAAATATTGAAAATAATCTAAAATAAATAAAATAAATAAAAAATAAAAAATATTTAAAAACTAAAAAAATTTAAACTAAAACTTTAAAAATTATATATATATATATATATATATATATATATATATATATATATATATATATTCTAAAAAACAATTTATACACAAAAGCCAAACAAATTTAATTAAAATTAAAAACAATTTAAAAAAAAAATTAAAATAAAAAAAAGTTAGCCGCGGATCCATGTGAGGTGGGCGAGTCGGGCATCGCCCCTCCCCGCCCTGCATCTCTTTATTTTTCTTATATGTTTTTTAAATTTTTTGCGTTTATAATTTTAAGTAATTTTTAAATTTTTGTTTTTTTGGTATATATATATATAAAATTTGTTCTCCATTGATTTGTTTTTTTTAATTCCAATTCTTTGTTCTTTTAGTTTCTAACTAAAATAATTTGGGGTTGCACTTTTTTTAAATGAGTGTTTTGTTTTAATTTTTTTAAAAACTAATTGGTAGAGTTTTTATTTATTTTTATTCCAATTCTTTGTTCTTTTAGCTTGTAACTAAAATCCTTTGGGGTTACATTTTTTTAATCTAAAATAATTTGGGGTTACATTTTTTTAATGAGTGTTTTGTTTTAATTTTTTAAAAAACTAATTGGCAGAGTTTTATTTTTTTTAATTCCAATTCTTTGTTCTTTTAGTTTGTAATTGGGGTTACACTTTTTTTTAAATGAGTGTTTTGTTTTAATTTTTTTAAAAACTAATTGGTAGAGTTTTTTTTTTCTAATTTTTTTTCAATGTAAATTAAAAAAATAAAAATGAAAGTTTAAGCAATGATTTAAGAGTTGATTTTGAGTTGTTTATTGATGATTGTACCAATTATTGTTGAGACCACAATTTTAATTAAGTTATAATTTTAATTAAAAAAAAAACTCTGTGCTACTAGTAGCGTTGCTTTTTAATTCGAGGGTCAATTTTAAAGTCTCGATGCTACTGGTAGTATCACCTTTTAATTTGAGAGTCAATTTTAAAGTCTCGGTGCTACTGGTAGCATCACCTTTTAATTCGATGGTCAATTTTAAAGTCTTTATCCACAATTACATCAATTATCAACTCAACGAGTTTGAGTTTTAACCACCATAAAAAAAAGGTGCTACCGATAATGCCACTTTTTGATTTAGGGGTAAAAATAACGACTCTAAAAAAATGAGAACTCTAGAGAATTCTTGTTAAGTTGGTAACTTTGTTAAGAACCCTTACAAACAAAGGCCTTGACAAACACCTTTCCCATAACAAAGGAAAATTGACTTTATTATATTCCTCAAAATCTTTGTAAAACTGGGAAATACTAAGACATTACTTATGATGAAGTAAGATAGGATTTCCTTGACCCCTCAAACCACTTAGAAGGTTTTTAGACCAGCCTCACCCCACTCAACATTGATTGGGCATTTATTCCCCTATTTCCCCTCTTATTTTAGAGTAGAAACAAAAGTTCCTTAAAAGGGAGGGTCAAGATTCTATCCTTAATGATTACCCTCTATATATACCAACCATTTTTTAAAGTAAGTGAACTATGCCTTCTTGAAACCATTTTTTATATACCAACCATTTTTTAAAGTAAGTGAACTATGCCTTCTATCATGAAGTGTTTGCCTTTGCCCATCTATATTACCTATGTGATTTAGTAAGTGCCCATCCAATATGGCTAGCAAGTGATCCTCTTATTATTAGTCTCTGTGTAGCCAAGGGACTATAGCTTTCACTTGGAGGTCAAACGACTTTGACCACATATTAACTGGTGCTTTCTAGGACATTAGTTGGTGCATTCTGTAGACTGGATATCATATTATGCATTCTATTTGTATTTCCATTCAAATTTTCTATTATCCTGATTTATTTTTAAAAAATAATTTATTTTCTTATTTATTAACTATTATATATCGAATATTTGATTGGTTCATAGCTCGTTGATGCGATATTATTTCCATGGTGTATACGATTTTCTTTTCAAAATTGTTATGATTAAAAAATAATTAAAAAAAAACAAATTTATGATTGGTTGTTTAGGCTTGCTACAGGTCTGTAAATCCACTTGGAAGATTGTTTTTACATCATTGCAACACATAATCTGCTACGTGCTTGCTAGTGAAGATGCATGAGCTAGGAGCCAGGGATACAAGTTACCGCATTTCACTGTGAATGGCATTACTTCGCTGCTATATAGATGAAGCTGCTGTTGCTTGATAGATGAAGTTGCTGCAGGTCGCTGCTATCTTGATTTGATACTAGTTAGCCTGCTCAGTGGTTATTCTCTGGAGAAGGCATAGGGAAAAAATGGCAGTTGACGCATTTGTGCTGGAGAAGAGAACTTGATCCTGGAGAAGAGACCTGATCTGTCTGCAGAAGCCCCATATTGTTCTGAAGATTTTTGAAATACGCATTATTGAACCAGTGTTTGGTCATAGTGTCAAGTGGTGCCATTGTATTTACGTCGACAAGCTTTACGAATGTTTATGTACGATAGATGCAAGGACAATTTTGATTTCAATGTATCAATTTGCTTGTGACTTTTCTGACTTCAAATGTATCTAGAGCTTTCTCACGCTTGAATTTGAAAACTTGTTGTAACAGAAGTCTAGCTTTACCGGACACTACAATAATGATGAGTTTCCATTTTTGTTGTGTCTTGAACGTGGTTGTTTGAATTTTTTTATGAGGTTCACTTTGTACTATAGTTTTGAGCATGAAAGCTAGATTTCTTTTTTTAAAATGTAATTCCTGGTAAAATAGTGGTAAGCCACAACTGTATCCTTGTGAATTTATAAGCTTAAGCAGTTTGTAGAGCACACTAATTGCATAGGCTAACCGTCATAATATAATGCAACATACATGAAATGTAACTAGTTTTTATTGAATGGGCGGCTCTCTTGCAATATGATTTGAACTACCCAGAGGAAATCATCACGAAGATCAACAATTTTTATGGTACTCATGAATATTGGTGTCAAAGCTGGGTTATAATAAAATCGTTAACTTTTCATACAAATCAAAGCAAACTTGATCCATGTGGGTTGGAACAAGGAAAGTACTTTGAGAGTAACGAGGGAAGATTATAGGGATCCATGGATCCAGTAGTGTAGCTTTTGTTGACTCAGTCAGAGTCTATATGCTGAAGTTATGAATCGAAGAATAGTTTTTGTTGACATGATGATCAAGAAATTTTGAACTTTTTTTTGTAAGTTTGGGATATGTTTTTGGTGGGCTTAGGATTTTGTAGATGGTTGAGGTTACCTAGCCTATGTTTTGAAGATTCTTGAACGACTGTCATATTTCTAAAGGAAGGTATGGTAATTTTCTATAGTTTCCTCCATCTTAGAGTTTGGGAAGTTCATTTTTAACAGTGAAATTGTTGCTAACGATCATACCCTACTTGTATATTACTATTTTTTTTTAAATGTAATGCTTGGTTTCAGTTAAGATTTAGTTTTTTATACAAACATCTATTTGTATAAAGTTTTGCAGATAGTAAAGTTGAGCAGATAGTAAAGTTGAACATGATAATTGTATCGCACCCCTACTTCTCCAATTCCAAATAAAAACCCTAGTTCAACCAAATTGAAATTTCTTTCCAATTCCAAATAATATAGTTAGTGGAGAACAAACCATGAATTTTTATTTCTAACCAATTCCAAATAATAGAACCTTGGTTCAACCAAACTGCTATTTCTTACCAATTCCAATTAATAGAGTTACTGAACAACAAACCATGAATTTCTATTGCATTCATTAAGTTCTACAAAACAAAATACCTCCTGCTAGATGAGATCAACATCGGCAATGATTTAGTTATTTCCTTGACTGTTCTTGCCTTATGCCTGGAGGATTTAATGAATGAGCCAAGGGAGATTGAGAAATCCATTCATGAGCTCCTGTAGTGGGAGAATACTTGGAATCTATAACGTTAGAAAGGCTCTAAGTCTGATCAAACATGAGCAGTGTATTTTTGAAGGTTGTTATCATATGCATGGGAGAGACACCTCCATTCCCGACCAAAATCTCCCATGAACCAGGTTTCACAACTGCTACCTCTTAGTGGACAACTATTGTGCTATCCATAAATCGATGCTATTCCCAAATTTCCATGTGGGAAAAGTGCATGTTGAAATGGCGTGTTTCATTAGTGAGCGAGGTGGCTTGAAGTTCAAAAGGCTGCAATAACCAATCAAAATAATACTGCTAATAGACAATTTCATCGACAGTCTGATTAATTTTGGAATAGGTATACATGTTAAAAATTACATCCAAGGAAAAAATTCGGATATTATTTATTAGACAAAATAAAATCTGAATCGAATGGTATGTGATTTCGTCATTATTATACTCTTAAGGTTGAAATCGTGCCCAAAATTTTGGGCCTGGTTTTCTCCTTTTGCACTTACATCTCAGCCCTTGCAATCATAATAATTCCTTGGATCCTCATTTGTTTTAAGCAAGAATTAGTGTCTTGTGTCTTTTCGTTTTCAAATAACAAAAATTCTACACGCACATAATTAGATACCTTTCCTTCTTGCAGTACAACGAGGAATTCTAGGGCGACTGAGCGCTACCTCTCTTACACTATCCAACTTGTTTGGGACGATAACGACATACTGCATGTCATCAACCATTGGAATTTATAGTTTCAAACCACATTTAAGGTTAAAAACTATAGTTATAATTAAGGAAGAACTAAATTAAATAATCCTTCTGTAGGACAACACCAGAAAGAAAGGAATGGTTAATGGATCTAAGATTTTTGTTTATCTAATTAATAAAGTGGCCATCCAAAGCCCGTTATAGTTTGCCTCCTATTATTTAATTAATTTAATTTCTAACGAACAGATCGAGAGTATGTTCTCGAGCCTCAATCAAATTCATGCTATTGGAATTATTCCCATGTTAATTGTCTATAGTTATAACATGCAGTTTATGTGTGGAATTTGGTTCTCTGTCACACTTCTTTCTCGGTTCTCTACCACATCCTTGAAACAAAATATTCTAAGATATATGATTTTAGTCCAAGTGTAATCTTGATACAAATGTATTAAGACTACCTACTTCCCTTAACACGTCAACTAAATCTTCCAACCGTATATTACACATCATTGTCCTCAGTTTCTATTATGGCTCCGTTCTCTCATTGATTCGGGGTGTTGTCCTTGTTGTCCACGTAAAAATATTTTAGTTACATGTAAAAATAATTATAGATACATGATGTTGATTAAAAGACTGAGAGTAGCCTAGACGCGACGAGCACAAGTATTAAAGTCTTAAATCGTCGAAAGTGCACCTTGAGATACCATTTGGGAAATCTACTTTCAGTAGGTTTGGTACCAATTATTTCCTTGAGTTTTAATATTTTGACTGTTGTTTAAAATGCTAATGATGTGATTAATTATGTATGAGATATTGTTTATATCAAGGACCAATTTAACGATGTAATTCCTTAATTTAAATTTCAAAATTATGATTTAAAGTTTTTAGTTTAATAGTGTTAATTCCAGACTAATGCATTTCAATTTTGTCCACTAAATTTAAAAAAAAAAAAAATACATAATCCAATCACCTGATCACTGGTGTATGAAAGTGTTGAAGTTACAGTCCCTTTCACTATGCCTACTACAACAACAACATCACACTATTATTATCTTCACCAATAGATATTACGTAAAAGTGTGAATAAAATGGACTTTTGTTGCCACAAAATATTCTAATTTGAGTACATTTTAGGTTATTCATCAGGTCAAACTAACTTTTAGAATTCTATTCTACTAAAATTTACATCTATATTGTTGTCGTATTGTTTGCCTTTGCTACATCGCAGGGACTAGCTGCCATGCAACTTCATCTTGTTTATGTATTATCTAGTAAATTCCAATATGGTTAGCTAGTGATCAACATCCTTCAAAATATAATATGGATATATTTTTTTCTTATCTGTGTAGGGATTGGTAATTGAGCTATTGAGAAACACCCCAAGCTATAAAAAAAATCCTTCTCCCTTTTAGATCATACCCAAGGCTTTTGTTAGACTTATTTGAGTTCTTGTATTTTTGGAATGAGATTGTCATGGAATTGAGTAATTTTCTTTTTACAAGAACTGTAGAAATTTGTATTAAAGGTGTGGATAAATCCACTGTAGCACAAAAAAAGGCAATGCTAGGCCTTCAACATTTAGATGCTTTGAAAATTGAGACTACTATAACAAAATTTGTGTCCACATATTTGCCAACTTTCCTGAGGAATACAACGTATAAAAAACTCCATTTAATATGCATATTGTTAAACAAAATATGACTCTTGAAAATTATAGCATCAACTACTTGGTTCCTTTTTTACCTCCAGATGTTCATGCTGCTCCCAATTTGCGTCCCATTGTTGGCTCGTTGAGGTTTGGAACTTGATTCATAGTGGTTGTTGAAGATTTCTTGAAGCTTCCTGGGTGTTGTTGGGGGTGTTGGGATGCTTATAGTTGTTCTCCATCTGATCTAGCGTGCACTTCATCCTGTAGTCTTTCATGAGGTGCCGGTGTTGTGAGAGAGTTTCTAGCTCGAAGGTCATCGTGGAGCTGATTTCTCCTAGGTGAATTCTCAACCTTTGGCACCTAGAACATTCCTTCTCTGAATCCTATTGTCCTTTCCCTACAAAATAATCTAGCGAGTTTGTGGCCCTTTCTCCTTGAGAGACTCCTACTTGTTATCCATGGTGCTAGCAGGGTGGCGTTTCTGAAAGTGGCGAGGGAGAGCGCACCAAGACCCGAAAGTGGACGGGGAAGAAAAAGGCTCGGAAGTGGAAAGGGAGGAAGCTTCACCCAGGCAAAGCCAAGCTGGGAGATGTCGAGAGAGGTGTCTCAGAGAGGGTGCAAGAGAGAAATCAAGGAGGAAGCAAAGGACATACGCCATAAAATCCCAGGGAGAGTTCAAGAAGGCCACAAAATAGAGTCAGGCCAGGAACACTGAATTATAACCCCCCAAGTCGCAACTACTGACGAATTCATGACAGACAGACAAGGAAGTACCCAAATCACATAATAATGAGAATATCTTGGAAGTACTCGGCTGAACTGGGTTGTTGTACTTAGATCCTTTGCAAACCCAAACCAAGGACTGAATCCGTCGTCATCCAAACGTCTCCATGCTGCGTCAACCCTGCTGCACGATCGACCCATATGATCCAGAGCTTTCACCTGCCTGCTACCCATGAATTCAACTGAGCGGGCGATGTTACCATCCCTTTCCATTATGAAATAGGCATACCACTTCCCATTAGCACGATTTAACCCCTTCCTTGCCTTAATTCTTTCCAGTTGTCGCCTCCACGTGTCGAATCACATGCTGGAACTACAATTGCCTCCTGATTTCCCTAGCGCGTGGTGGGTCCTGGTCCTATGGTGAGCGATGATCATTATGTGGGGGGGGGGCTAAACATTCCTCATCATCCACTCCTAATGTTCCAGGTGGTTTTCCTATGGTCAGGTTGGCCATTTTGTCAGCTTCAACATTATTGCCTCTAAGGACTTGAAAAAAATTGACCTTCAAGGTCCTCGAGGAGAGTCAAATTCTGTTTATGACCGTTTTTAGACTCAGATTTTTTGGCTCAAAACCCAGGATCATCATTCTTATGATCGTCTTCGAATCTCCTACTACATTTAGTGTTTGAATTTGTCGCTGGTTTGCCAATTGAATACCTTTTAGAAGGGAATAAGCCCCAACATTATTATTGGTTTCCTTCCCTAGGTTCCAGTAGAAGTTCAAGATTCTTTTTTCTTTGGGTTCGAAGAGACCCCCCTTCTCTCACCCTCACCTCCCTCCCTTGCATGGAATTGAGTAATTAAAGAAGTTGTCAGTGCCATTTATTTTATATGAGCATTTCCCTATGTTTGAGAGTCTAAATATGGGATCTTTTTCTCTCTTTTTCGTCCTTTGGTATACTATCCATAGTTACTGAAATGAGATATTAGCTTATGTTACATAAATACTTTGCTAAACAAGGGATACTAAAGACTTACCTTTGGCTATGGAAAAATTCTAGAAATGACTTCGCCTTTAGACACTTGACCTGGGGCTATGGAAAAATTCTAGAAACGACTTCGCCTTTAGACACTTGACCTGGGGCCATATGTCACGAAATATTTACCTCTACTTATCTATATCATGTAAGTGATTTAGTAAGTGCACAATCAGTGTGGCTAGTTATTTATCCTCTTATTATTTACATTATTATCTTGTAAATGCCCAATCAATATGGATAGTTAGTTATCCTCTTATTATTTACATAATTATTTAGTAAATGTCTAACCAATATAACTATCTAGTGATCAACCTCATTCAAAATATAATATAAATATATTCTCTGCTTATCTGTGCATAAGCATTAGCAACTGAGCCATTGAACAAACCCCATGCTATAAAGATGGCCTTCTCCCCTTTTAAACCATACCCAAAGGCCATTGTTCTTAACAAATCCAAGCTTTTGTATCTTTGGAATGATCCCTTTTAGACCATACCCAAAGGTCTTTGTTCTTAACAAATCCAATGAACTTTTGTATCTCTGGAATGACACTGTCCTGGAATTGAGTAATTGAAAGAAGTTATTAGAACTCTATTTATTTTATATGGGCATCTTTGAGAATTCTTAATGCTTGGGAGTTTGAATATGGGTCCTTATCCTTCTTTTCTTCTTTGGGCATACTATCCTTGGTAATCGAAATGAGATATTAGTTTGTGTGAAAGCATTGCTTTCCTAAAAGATTTCCTTAGGACTTAGGGTTTGTCTTTATACACTTGACCATCGAGAGAGGGGAATCGATGTGCTCGATCGATAGAGAGATGGGTCATCTTTTTCTTCACTCTAATTATCGAAAAGCATACAAGTCAATACTTTTGAGATAACCTTCGATAACTATTGGGTTGAGTGGGGCTTTGGGTCTAGTGTAATCACAGTGTTACATTTTCTCTTTATACTCTTTCTAATTTTACAAACATTATATTCATAAACCAAAATCCTTGAAAAGATTCAAGGAAGTTACTCTCTTTATTATATTTCTAATTTCTAATTATTGAAAGTAGTTAATACTTTAAGGATAACTTTCTTTTACCTAGCAATATTTCATTATAATATTATAATTATGATAGCATGTTTCCTCTTTAGTGTTATTTTTAATTATAAATATTCTACAAAACACTACATATCCATGGTAAAACTCGTAAAACCAAAATATATAAAAGATAAAAATATTAAATTAGGATATTATGTCTTCTCTGTAATGTTATCTCTAGTTATAAACATTCTACAAGATACTATTTAAAGATATTTAATAAAATCGATAGATTCGTCAAACTGAGGAGATCCAAGGTGAGTCAAAGACACTACCCATATAAACCTGCTCACAGATCATGCTAAGCAAGTAAGCCGAGTTTTGAACCTGAACGAGATCCCTATAAATGGGACGTCCATCGTTCAACCTATTTTTTCTATCTATATTTATAAACATTGTACAAGACACTACTTAAAGATATCTAGTAAAGCCAAAACCTATAAAAGATTTATTGGTATTGTGTTCATCCTTTTTTTTTTTTTTAATTAGGAGAATTGGTAGATCCACCAATTGTTACCGAGGAGACCTAGGGTTGAGTTAGAGACACTACCCCTATAAACCTACCCACATACCACACTAAGCAAGTAAGCTGAGTTTCAAACCTGAATGGGACACCTATAAATGGGATGCCTATCGTTCAACCTATTCTCTTTAGTGCTATCTCTAGTTACAAACATTATACAAGACATTACTTAAAGATATGATCCGCCAATTGTCACCAAGGATACCCAAGGTCGAGTTAGAGACACTACCCCTATAAACCTGCCCAAAGACCATGCTAAGCAAGTAAGTCGAGTTTCGAACCTGAACGAGACCTTATAAACAAGATGTCCACTATTCAACCTATTCTCTGTAGTGCTATCTCTAGTTATAAACATTCTACAAGACACTACTTAAAGATATCTAGTAAAACCAAAATCTATAAAATATTTTTTGGTATTGTGTTCATTTATTTATTTTTAATCAAGAGAATATGTAGATTCACCAATTGTCACCGAGGAGACCCAGGGTCGATTCAGAGGCACTACCCCTATAAACCTGCCCATAGACTATGCTAAGCAAGTAAATTGAGTTTGAACTTGAACAAGAGCCCGATAAACAAGACATCCACTATTCAACCTATTCTCCGTAGTGCTATCTCTAGTTATAAACATTCTACAAGACACTACTTAAAGATATCTAGTAAAATCAAAATCTATAAAATATTTTTTGTTATTGTGTTCATTCATTCTTCTTTTTTTAATCAGGAGAATCAATAAATCCGCCAATTGTTATCGAGGAGACCTAGGGTTGAGTCAGAGACACTACCCCTATAGACCTGCCCATAGACTATGTTAAGCAAGTAAGCCGAGTTTTGAACTTGAATGAGAGCCCTATAAATGGGACATCCACCATTCAACCTATTCTCTGTAGTTCTATATCCTACTTATAAACATTCTACAAGACACTAATAAAGATGTCCATTAAAACCAAAATCTATAAAAGATTATTTGATATTGTTTTTTTTTTTTTAAATCAGGAGAATTGGTAGATCTGCCAATTGTCACCGAGGATACCCAGGGTCGAGTCAGCGACACTAACCCTATTAACCTGCCCACAAACCACGCTAAGCAAGTAAGCTGAGTTTCGAACTTGAACGAGACCCCTATTAACATGACGTCCACTGTTCAACCTATCCTCTGTAGTGCTATCTCTAGTTATAAACATTCTACAAGACACTACTTAAAGATATCCAGTAAAACCAAAATTTATAAAAGTTCATTTTTTTATAATAAGGAGAATCAATAGATCCACCAATTGTCACCAAAGAGACCAAGGGTAGAGTTGAAGACACTACCCCTATAAACTTGCCCATAGACCACTCTAAGCAAGTAAGATGAGTTTCGAACCTGAACGAGACCCCTATAAAGAGGACATCCACCGTATAAACTTCTACAAGACACTACTTAAAGATATCAAGTAAAACCAAAATCTATAAAATATTTTTTGATATTGTGTTCACTCTTTTTAGAAACTTCTACAAAACACTACTTAAAAATATCTAGTAAAACCAAAATCTATAAAATATTTTTTGGTATTGTGTTCACTCTACCCCTATAAACCTGCCCATAGACCACGCTAAGAGAAGTCCACCATCCAGTCTATTCTCTATAATGCTTTCTCTAGTTATAAACATTCTTCAATACAATACTATCCAATAAATCAAAATCTATAAATGATTTTTTGGTATTGTGTTCAATTTTTTTTTTTAAATCAAGAGAATTAGTACCACCAGTTGTCACAAGGTCGGAGACACTACCCTCAACAAGTAAGCCCAATTTCAAACTTAGGCACAAACCCTATAAACAAGACATCTAGTGTTCAACCTAGCCCGATGAACTATTATGTTCATTCTTATACCATCTCTTCATATTGAAATGAAAAAAAGCCTCCCTAAACACTAAACACTAAACACTTTTAAGGCATGAAACTAATAAATCAAACTTTTTATGCTACGACGATTAAGAGCAAACTCATCGTATTCAACCCGTAGAGGATGAATTCAACGTGAATTCATTGCTCGCAACAAAGAACTCCCAACCGACTTTCTTGCTCATTAGTCAACACCGGGATCAAGAAACTAATGAATGCTTCTTCAACCAAACGTAGCTGCATGTGTTAAACGTGATTGATCCATCACTATATATTATTTATATACGAAATTATCAATTCATCCTCCAGTAGTCTTGACATAGTCGAAAAGTCCAGTGGCACCATTGGCATCTCATTCAATCACATGCACTATTCACTGCGACTATAGTGACCTTCGGGTGGGGGAGGAGATGGACAATCAGTTAAAAAGAAAGTAGGTGCAGGCCTGTCGAAGGTGATTTTTTTTTTTAATCAAGGTGTTTTTTTCAGTGATTTTGTAGGGTTTTGTTTAAATGTTTTAAGTTTTGGTCTTTGAAATTTGATAAATTTTTTTGTGAAATCAGAAGAATATTCTGGTTGATTCTGTTAATATTTTGATGAATAGAATGGGGTTTTGATGGAGTTTTTTTGGAGGGTGCACTTAAATCATCTTAGACACCCTGGTGCACTCCCATATAGGGTGCACTAGTGTGTTCCTGTTGTTGAGGCACCAAAGGTTATTAATACTATTCCACAATAAACTATCGTTTAATCAAATTCTGAACATACTCGTTAATGTATATGTAAATAATAAGTGCAATAGTGTGTCAATATATTAGATGTACTAAATAAGGTTTAACCATTTTTTAGTTCGATATTGATTTTAATTTAAAAAATTAAAAAACATTATCAATGCAATCCCATATAGGGTGCATTGATGTGTTTCGTTATTGATGCATCTAAAGTTGTTATTATTATTCCCTAATAAACTATCAATTTAATAAATTATAAACATTTTCTAGTTGGTGCATCTTTAAACTACAAGTGCATCGATGTGTCATTATATAAGATGTATCAAATAAGKTTAAGCCATTTTTTTTTATGCAATATCAATTTTATTTAAAAAAATGCAAAAAATTATCAACATGTTTCCATATAGTCTGTGCATCGATGAGTTTCCATTATCAATGCACCKGAGGCCATTATTACTATTTCGTGATAAMATGTCAATTTAAATCAATTCTAAACATACTTCAATTTGTGTGTCTTTAAATTGTAACAACTAAAGTATCTTTAAATTGTAAGTGCATTAGTATGTCTCCATGTAAGACACATTAGACATTTTATGATAAAACATTAATTTAAAAAWAAATAAATTAAAAACATAGTAATGTACTTCATAATTTATATACACACTATTTGCATACCAATAAATGGCACCACACCAACATACATTTAAAAAAAAACTACGAGCTCAGGAAAAACCCAAAAACACATAAGTGCATCTTACTTCGCATGCATCAAAATAGGGTAAAATAAAAAAAATACTATGTATTTAATATGTTATCCAACTCAACCAATTTAGTCTCTATTAAGTAAACATAGGACCCATTCATTAATTCATAAATTATTACTTACATACTTTCACATAGAGAAAAGGAACACCAAAGTTCATAAATTATTACTTACATACTTTCACATAGAGAAAAGGAACACCAAAGTGAATTTAAGTGGGTTTTTTTTGTTTATGAATAGTTAACAGAGTCTACCCCATTAATATTATCATATCATATATATTTATTTAGGAGGGATAAAGTCCAAYAAATCTAATAAGTGTTTTTTAGTCTTCAAAATAACTGAGTAATTTATTTTTAACATAGACTTAGACTCTTGTTAGGATGTATAGGTAAGATGGTCATGYAGAGAGTTTGTGCTAGTTTCAACTTATTTGAAGTAAGTGTTAATTGCAAAATCATCAACCTCATCTGTGTTTATAACGAAATAATTGATTTAGTTTTGAACTAATTTTAACAAACCTGACCCCTAAAAACTYTTTTAAGGGATGGGGCATCATAATTTCATTTTCCTCAACTATCTCAWATCCTAATTCTGGGATATCCATCGGCTTCTTCTCGCCGCAAGATTTCTAACGGTTGTCACCATATTGAAATGTGAGTTCTGGATTGTAATTTATTGCCTCCCGAAGCTCTTCGGGCATTATTAGTCACRGACCACATGGGTCCATCTCATTCATACCAACTCCAAATTTCTACATCTACGGTGGAAGTCCACCCACTGTCCAATCCAACAACGGGGCTTGTTCCTTATTTAACACATAGGATAGAGGGGAGTTCAACGTTCGGATCTGAACGCCTCTTTTTCTTTCTGCGTGCACATTCCCCTAAGTCCCAAAATATCGAACTCCGGAGGTGGTGCCACATAGCTCTAGCCTTTGAAACTTCAACTTATCCTCGACACTACACTCCAAACCTTCGGAGTCCCGAAGTCCAGGACTCCTAAAGGGTCCCCACTTGCAAGTGGTGATGCTTTATACGCAGAGACATGGACAGGTGGGTCCGACCCTTCGACTGATTTAGACCCAATGTTTCAGCATCCCAATATTTTGAAGTCTCGAACTCCTGAAGTCTTGGGTACTCCACCAACCTTTGATCGAGCATTCATGCGTTAGAGGGATGACACGTGGCAGGGGCTAGGGGTGACACATGTCCTCGTTCTAATGGCCTTTAGGTTCTGTGAGAAGCACAAATTAGGGTGACATGTGGCATATAGGAAAGGGGTCCACATCACCCTAGGTGACGTCAACATGCCACGTCAATCCGGGTCTGGTAGCCTCCGGGGTTCCTAGCTTCACCTACTTGCCAAACCTCCTGGAGCTCCAAAGTCCAAAGTTACCACCAACTATCTCCCAACACCCCTTATATCCCACGGTTGAGGTGTGTCTACGTAGATCCATGAATCTATGACTCACGTTAATTTGTAACTTTGAAGTTCGTGGGTTTCTACCCACTCCACACTCCTTTCCTCCCAGAGTAGGGCTTCGCCGAAGTGTTGTACATAAGTCCTTATTATTGGTTGATCGAAAGGTTGAGAGGGATCTCGAAGGGTCCTTAGATCAACGACCGCATTACTTCACAACTCCGACATTCGAAAGTTTTGGTGTTAGACCACCCATATTCTTTCCGAAGTGGGACTTCGCCAAAGTACTTAGCGTTACCTCTTCACTAAGTTCGATCTAAGGTTTGAGAGTGATTCCCAATGGATTCCCAGATCCATGACCCTAATCAATTCACAACTTCGACATTCGGGGAATTTGGGGTCATGAAATTGCTGTTCCCCTGAAGTGGTCAGTGTCGGAGTTGACTTCGGCATAGATCCAACGGCCAGAGAAACTCCCGAATACCCATGGATTTGCAACTCGTGTTACTTCACGGTTGGTGAGTGAGTCAGGGTTTAACGGTGGGACATGCCTATTCTACCATGGTTAGGGAAACCGTCAGATGTTAGTCAGCCTCGTGGTTGACCGTGTCGACAAGTTGCCTTCAACCAATTTACAAATGGTAAGGTCATAACACCCCAAAGCTTTGAACTCTCGGAGTTCCAAAGTTAGAAAGACTTAGCTCCTTTCGGCCTAACACAGGTTTCCCAGACCTTGTTCACTCGGGTCTTCCAAAAATTCTCATGGGCTACACACTAATCTCTTAGCCGTGAATTGGTAAGGACTTGGGCATGAGCCCTTGGTCATATAGGTGAAGGGTCTGATGGAGGTTCCCTACTTCCACTGAATTAAAACTTAGTCTTCCTGCGAAGGGAAATTGAAAGGTCGACAACATTGAAATAATCTAGCTAAACCCATCTCGACTTTTGCAATACAAAGTCCATCTTGGGGAAATGTCCCGTTAGGAAATTTCTAGCTAGTGAAGAAACCATAGCCTATACTTAGACTTACTTACAGACTCACGTCCCATAGCTCTCTAGCTGTTAAAATGAGGCAAACATAATACCATGTAAATATAGCAGTTTACAGAAGAAAATGATCATTTCTAATAACTATTCAAACACTGTAAAACTTAACCATAAACACATACATTCAACCATCACTTCCATTTCATTACACATAGTATGAATATACTTTTTAGAAACTGGAAACTATGAAACGAATGCTGAGAGGGGTGCCTGTTTCCACCCAATCATAGGCACAACCACTCCTGATGGATTTACCGCTGGCCACCCCCAAGCTAGACCATGATGCTCTGAGAGAGACTCTATCTCCATGCTCAACGACAGTTAGGAACAGAGGTTACTGTCCTCCTCCCATAGGATCTTGGAAACTAGTTTTCTCTATACCAAACAAGGAGGTCTGCCCGAGTACTTCCATTGTCACTCGTCAGCCTCGTTTATCATCTTGTGACAAAAATATTTGCAACAACCTCTTACGTCCAGAATGAGATTTTTTCCCAGTTATTTCTTGAACCAGAGAGATGTAATTGCTCTTTTTCTTTTCTATAGATTTGTCTTTTGACTCTTCTCTCTTCATAGATAAGCTTGCTCACTCTCTCCGCCTCTACCCACAAGTTACCTCTTTCTTTCCTTCCTCAGAAAGGTTGCGTGGGTCCGAATCCCCAGCTCATGGTCAGGTCTGGAAGTCTTGCAAATGGGTAATCTTCCCCATCTCCTCATTAACAATTGAGGAGGACTCTTCCAACTACCACTTTGACTGGTAATTCATTTTTGGGTCAGAGAACTATTCTGGGTCTGAGCCATTGATTCCAGTAAGGTACTGGTTTGGTGGGGGTCATCTCAACCATTTCTGGTTCCCCTCACCATCTCTCTCATAACATTCATGGTCTATCTTGGAAAACCCCCTTCTCAATAGTTATGCAACACTTATCCATTTTCTATCAATAAAAACAAATACATACATTGACCTTTTATACAAAGGTTCATCAAATCAAACATTCACACATATCTAGTCTGCCAAAGTCTCTTGGCCATTTATAGTTATATTTAAAAACTTGGGGGAAACATGGGTATTACAGTCCCCTCCCTCTTAAAGGAACATCATCCTCTATGTTCTATCTACCGATGTGCTCTATATGTACAAAAGTAAAAAAAAATGGATATGCGTGTTTCATGGCATCCTCTATTTCCCATGTAGGCTCATCTGGTCCAAGTGTTTCCATTGCACCTTGACCCATGCAATGATTATGTTCGTGAGTGGGGTCTCCTTCCTGTCTATTATGCATTGAGGTTCTGGCATGAATTATCCCTCTGGTTCCACCTGAATCACATACCAGTCAGTAATATGATTAGAATCATGTACATATTTCTTTAATAACAAAACATGGGAAACATTATGTGCCTTCACTGTGGGAGGGAGTGCTAGCCTATAGGATATAGGTCCCACTCTATCCAAAATTTCAAAGGGTCCACAATACCGAGGTGCCAGCTTGGCACAAGCTCCCATCCTCAAAGATCTTTTCCTGGGTCTAACTCAGAGATACACATGATCCCCTACTTTGAATTCTCTAGGAGTTCTTTTTTTGTCTCCATAACTCTTATGTCTATCCTGGGCTATTTTAAGATTCTGTCTGATCTGAATTACTTGTTGTTCCATTTCCTTTAGCATATCTGACCCGATTGTGATTCTGTCCACTGGGTTATTCCAGCCGATTGGGATATTTCATTGCCTTCCATAGAGGGCTTCAAAAGGGCTCATTTTTAATGACTCTTGATAGCCATTATTGTAGGAAAATTATATTAGTGGTAGGTAGTCTTCCCACTTCCTGGGTTGATGCATTACATGCATCCTCATCATGTCTTCTAATACTTGGTTTATCCTCTTTGTTTTCCCATCGATTTGAGGGTGATAGACTGTGCTAAACAACAATTTAGTCTCAAAACCAGCCATTAAAGATTTCCAAAACCTTGAAGTAAATTTCGTATCTCTATCAGATATGATCTCCTTAGGCATGTCGTGCAATCAAAATATTTATTTCATGAAGATACTGGCAATGTCTATTTCCTTGCAAGTTGACTTGATGGGAACGAAGTGATCAACCTTGCTCAATTTATCCACCACTACCATGATGGCATCATTCTGCTTGGCCGGTTTTGGTAATTCGGTGATGAAATCCATGGATATGGTTTTCCATTTCCATTCTGGAATCAGTAGGGGATGCAAAAACCCTGATGGATATCGGTGTTCTTCCTTAACCTGCTAACATTCTAAACATTTATCCAAGTAATCAACTACGTCCTTCTTCAGTCCTGGCCAATAGAACGGTTTCCTAGTGGCCGTAATCATTTTATGATAACCAGGATGACCAATATATAGTTTTTTGTGTAGTTCATCCATCATGAACCTCTTCAAGTCGTCACAATTCAGGATATACAACCTACCTTTGTAAGTTAGCAGGCCGTCATTCAACATATGATAACCTTCGTACTTTAGTCTTCTGGGCTCTTGTTCTAAGTGCAATTTTATAGTCTCAAAGAATGCATCGGTTTCTTGTGCACTCTTGACTCTCTCTCTAACATCCATTTCACAGGTGCTTACTGCTGCTAGGTGGATCATTTTCACACTTTTTTTAAGGGCATCAACCACCCTATTTTATTTTCCTTTGATATGTTTGCTTTCAAAATCAAACTCACTAAGGAGAGCCATCCATCTAGCTTGTCTAGCATTAAGTTTTGGTTGATCAAACAGGTACCTCAACCCACAATGGTATGTCATAAGCACAAATCTTCTACCTATGAGGTAATGCCTCCACATTTTTAAAGCATACACTATGGCAACCAATTCTAGATCACGGGTCACATAATTGACTTCATGCTCATTCAATTTTCTGGATTCGTAGCAAATTACATGTTCTTCTTGCATAAGGACTCCTCTGAGTCCTTCCTTGGAGGCATATGTACACACAATGAAGTCCTTGTTTGGGTCTACAATATTCAACACAGGTGCATTGGTTAGAACATATTTCAGCTCTTGGAATCTCTCTTCACATTCTGATGTCCAAATGGATTTAACTCCCTTTTTCTGAAGGGAAGTGATTGGGAAACCAATATTGGAAAATCCTTTTATGAACCTCCTATAGTATCCTGATTAGCTAGGCCCGTAAAGGATCTGATATCATATACATTCTTTTGGGTAGGCCAATCCATAATGGATTTGATCTTGTCAGGATCAACTACCACCCCTTCTTGAGAAATAACATGGCCTAAGTAATGAACTTGTTTCTGGAAAAATTCACACTTACTAAACTTAGCATAGAGATGATGTTTTCTTAGTACTTGAAGCACTAACTTGAGATGTTCTTCATGCTCTTCCCTATTCTTAGAATAGATTAGGATATCATCAATGAAAACCAATACAAATCTATCTAAGAATTTATTGAGTACATTATTCATTAAGCACATAAAAGTGGCTGGTGCATTGGTTAGCCCGAATGGCACCACCACAAATTCATAATGACCATATCTTGTCCTAAAAGGTTGTTGTGTGGATGTATTCATCCTTAATTCAGACCTGATGATATCCATACCTCAAGTCAATCTTGGAGAAAATGGTAGCACCCCTTAATTGGTCAAACAAGTCATCGATCCTTGGCAAGGGATACTTATTCTTTATGGTTTTCTTATTGAGTTTCCTATAGTCTATACACAGCCTAAGTGTGCCATCCTTCTTTTTCACAAACAAGGCTGGTGCTCCCCATGGAGAAACACTAGGTTGAATGTATCCTTTTTCCATCATTTCCTTTAGCTATAGTTTGAGCTCAACTAGCTCTGGTGTACTCATTCTATAGGGTGTTCTAGACACTGGCACCGCTCCTGGTGCAAGCTCTATTGAGAAGTCAATGTCTCTTCTTGGAGGTAGACCTGATACCTATTTTGGGAATACATATTTATACTCTATTAATATGGGGTGATCCTCTAGGCTTGGGTTTTCATCCTCAAGAGAGTCCAACACTTTTATTGCATACAAAGGACATCCTTTTCTGCAGTACTTCTTCACTTGAAGTGCCAATATTTGTCTCATTGAGGCAATATTTTGACTCCCTTGTAGGGTTTCCTTTCTCTCTTCTTCATTTTCACACTCCAACTTGGTTTAATGGACATCCAACCAGTCCATGCCAATCAACAGGTCATAAGATCCTAAAGGAAGTATGTTTAGGTTTGCTTGGGTGGCCAATCCACTCATAACGAATTGACATGCTGGTATGACCCCCGTTACTTTTATTTTGGTTCCAATGGCTAGTTGTACCAACCATGATTTAATATGTTTAACTTGTTTCAATTTACATTTCTCAACAGTTTGAGGGGCAACATAACTCAAATTAGAACTAGGGTCAATTAAAATGGAAACTAGATGGTTGGAAATCATACCTTCCATCTCCACCACTGAAGCTTGGTGGTCAGCTTGTTTATTATCCAAGGCTGCATAAATTTGTGGCATGCTCCTAGACATATCATTGACTGTGGTAGCCTATTGGATCTTGTAGACTCTCCTACTATTCTGTTTCCTATAGGGATAGTCTCTCAGCATATGTTCTTCTCCACAACCCCAACATTTCAAGGGTTCTCTCTTTGTGTTATAAGTCTTACCTAGGGCTGCTCCAAAGGGTTTATTTCCACTYTGAGAGGGGAAATTTTACCGGTATAAACTTTTGGTAGGAAGACTCATTTTAGAACCTTTCCCATAGCTCTTGAATCTTGAGGGTTTAAACCCCTTTTTCTTGATTCCTGAAATACTCTTGTTCTTCCAGTYCTCGTGAGGTTCTGTCTTGTTCTTGAATTTCTCATAGCAATACCTTTCCTTCCAGATAGTGTCTTCTAAGGTCTTTGGCTCATCAAATTCAATCATGTCCTAGAAGGATTGAGGTATCCCACTAATAAATCGTTGCATTTTTACCTTTTTATCCTTTATGTAGGGTACATACCTTATCAATTCAGGGAATTTATTGATATATTCATCTATGGTAAGCTGTACCAACTTGAGTTCATAGAACTCCTTGGTCTTCCCATCAAAGTATTTCTTTGACATATACTTATTTTTGAAGTATTTCTCAAATTGTTTCCATGAAAAGTCCTTCTCATGGATTTCTTTCACATTCCTAAGGTCCTCCCACCATATGGAGGCCTTTCCATTTAGGTTAAATATGGCTATTCGAACCTTTATGTTTTCAGAGTAGTCATGGACTCTGAAGTACTTCTTCAAGCCAAGCAGCCAAACTTTTGCCTCTTCCCCCTTATTAATTTCTCCATTGAAGGTGGGTGGTTTGACCTTCTTGAACTCTTCAGGTCATGAATCTTGGAAGGTTTCCTCTTCTTTCTTTTCCTTTGGGAATGCGAACTAGTTTTGCTACTAGAGGATTCCTTGGAGTTGTCAATTTCCTCACCAGAGGATTCTTTTGACGAGTGTCTCTTGGCTCCACGTTGGGCCTTCTTTGAGGTGCTCCTCCTTGTGTGGCCACTTTCAAGGCCATTATTTTGTATCTCAAGTGGATTTTTGGTTTTCTTCGTATGATTTCCTTCCACATGACTGGCTTCTAGTCCATGTAGCAACTTCCTTTGTATATCCGATAAGCTTCACAACAAGACTGCATTAATTTCAGTTTGTTTTTCCTGCTCTTTTATGAACCTTTCATTGTCAGCCTTACAACTCTGTAATTCTGTCATGAGGCTTCTTACATTTTCATCCAGATCCGGAGGGGTTTCCACCGCCCTCCTCTCATCAGATTCTTCCTCTCTATTGTGGGAGATTTCCCCTAATTCATTGTGTGTCACCATCCTTTATGCTGTAGTTTTTCCTATGGTCTACTAATTGCTTGAGTGCTGATAAAAATTTATCTGTTAGTTAATGGTCTATTAGTTCATGAACAACACACAATTCATATTTTCCACACACACACAACAATATAAAATTTCATTCCTTTCTTCAATAGAGGTTTAACTAAGTCTTTTAGGGAAAGGGGTAACATAGGGTGTCACTCTTAAAAGTTATTTAAACAAGATTTTATTTAATAGTATTTTTAAGCAACTCGTTCATGAGCCCAAGCAAACCGAGTGTTGTTTCCATGCTTTGATACCAATTTGTAACACACCTGACCCCTAAATACTCTTTTAAGGGATGGGGCATCATAATTTCGTTTTCCTTAACTATCTAAAATCCTAATTCCAGGATCTCCATCAGCTTCTGCTTTCCACAAGATTTCTAAAGGTTGCCACCATACTGAAATCTGAGTTCTGGATTGCAAGTTATTGCCTCCCAAAGCTCTTCGGGCGTTATTAGTCACGAACCACGTAGTTCCATATCATTCATACCATCTCTGGATTTTTACATCTACAATAGAAGTCCATCCACTATCCAATCCAACGGCGGGGCTTGTTCCTTATTTAACATATAGGCTAGAGGGGAGTTCGACGTTCAACTCTGAATGCCCCTTTTCTTTCTACATGCACATTCCTTGGAGTCCCAAAATCTCGAACTCCTGAGGTACTACCACGTAGCGCCAACCTTTGACTCTTCAGCTTATCCTTGACACTACACTCCAAACCTCCGGAGTCCAAAAGTCCAGGACTCCCGAAGGGTCCAACCCACTTGCACATGGTGACGTTTATACACAGAGACAGGGACAAGTGGGTCCAACCCTTCGGATGATTTATCCCCAATGTTCCAGCCTCCCAATCTTTCGAAGTCCCAAACTCTCGAAGTCTCGGGTACTCTACCAACCTTTGACCAAGCATTCATGCGCTAGAGAGATGACACATGGCAGGGGCCAGGGGTGAAAATGTCCTCATTATAATGTCCTTTAAGGTCCATGAGAAACACAAATAATGGTCACACATGGAATACATGACAAGGGTCCATGTCACCCTAGGTGACGTCGACGTGCCACGTCAATCTAAGTCTGGAAGCCTCTAGGGTTTCTAGCTTCACCTACTTGCCAAACCTCCCAGAGCTCTGAAGTCCGAATTTCCCGCTAGCTGTCTCTCAACACCCCTTAGATCCCATGGTCAAGGTGTGTCTATGTAGATCCATGAATATACGACTCATGTTAATTCGTTACTTCAACATTCAGGGGTTTCTACCCGCTCCACACTCCTCTCCTCCTGGAGTAGGAATTCACCGAAGTGTCGTACATAAGTCCTTATTCTTGGTTGATCGGACGATTGAGAGGGATCCCAAAGGGTCCTTAGATCAATGGTCGCATTACTTCACAACTTTGAAATTCATAAGTTTTGGCGTTAGACCACCTCTATTCTTTCCGAAGTGGGACTTCACCGAAGTACTTAGCACTACCTCTTCACTAAGTTTGATCTAAGGGCTGAGATTGATTCCCAATGGATTCCCATATCCATGACACTAATCAATTTGCAACTCTGACATTCGGGGAATTTGGGGTCATGATATTGCTATTCCCCTGAAGTGGTCAGCGTCGAAGTTGACTTTGGTGTAGATCCAACGGCCAAGGAAACTCCCGAATACTCTTAGAGCCATGACTCGTGTTACTTCACGATTGGTGAGTGAGTCAAGGTTTAACGGCGAGACATGTCTATTCTTCCATTGTTAGGGAAGCCTCCAAATGTCGGTCAACCTCATGGTTTACCGTGTCGACACGTTGCCTTCGACCGATTTACAAATGGTAAGGTCGTAACACCCTGAAGCTCCGAACTCCCGGAGTTCCGAAGCCAGAAAGACTTAGCTCCTTTCAGCCTATCACAATGTTCCTAGACCTTGGTCACATGGGTCTTCCAAAAATTTTCATGGGCTACACACTGATCTCTTAGCTGTGAATAGGTTAAGGACCTGGGCATGATCCCTTGGTCATACAGGTGAAGGGTCTGATGGAGGTGCCATACTTCCACCGAATTTGAACTTAGTCTTCCCGCAAAGGGAAATAAAGAGGTCGACAACACTGAAATAATCTAGCTAAACCCATCTCGACTCTTGCACTACAAATTCCATATTGGGGAAAGGTCCCCTTAGGAAATTTCCAGCCAGTGCAGAAATCGTAGCCTATACTTAGACTTACTTACTTACTTACGGACTTAGCCTATACTTAGACTTACTTACTTACTTACAGACTTAGCCTATACTTAGACTTACAAAAAATTTAGCAGTTTACAGAAGAAAATGAGCATTTCTAATAACCGTTCAAAAACTGTAAAACTTAACCATAAACACATACATTCAACCATCACTTCCATTTCATTACACAAAGTATAAAGATACTTATCAGAAACTGGAAACCGTGAAATGACTGCTGAGAGGGGTGCCTGTTTCCACCCAACCATAGGCACAACCATTCTTGACATATTTACCATTGGCCACCCCTGAGCTAAACCATAATTCTCTGAGAGAGACTCTATCTCCTTTCTCAATGACAGTCAAGGATGAAGGTTACTCTCTGGAGTCTCCTCCTCCCACAAGATCTTGGCAACCGATCTTCTCTATACCAAGCAAGGAGGTCTGCCCGAGTACTTCCACAACCACTAGTCAATGTTGGCCCCGACCAAGTTTTAAGGAACACTTGGTCATATTTGACCATTTTTGGGACTTCGAGAGCTTGTCAAAAATGGAGCGCAACGCGAAGCGGAAATCATGGAAGCTAGACCCCTTTTTGGGTTTTTGGGGATAATGTAATGGGAAAGGGATGTCAGCCCGTGGGTTTACCCATGCTTAGGCCCACTTTTGTAATCCATAAATAAATACTAAGGCAATGTAAGAGGTGTGTGTGTGTGAAGAGAAATGGCTTAGTGCTAGTAATTAGATATGTGTGATTGGACGAGGATTGTAAAAGCTATGTGCATGATTGTAAAATGCTTTCAGGGCTAAGTGCAAGTTATTGTAGGAGGTTGGGAAATGATTTGTGCTAAAGTG
>JASDQU010100801.1:232723-269258 GCA_032191745.1 Picea mariana | reverse complement strand
TGTAAGCTTTGTGCTCTAATAAAGGTAAGAATAGTGAAAAGTTTTTAGATCTGGAAGCTTTATGCTCTGTAGAAGTAAGACAAGTGAACATTTTTGTTTTTAGAGTATGGATCTAGGTATGATTGATAGATTTTGTCCTAGCTTGAAAACTAGAGCTTTGTTAGATGAAAGAATGTTTGATATGAATAGATCTGATAAGAATAATGAAAGATAAGTTATACCTATGCATATAAAGAATGTTTGGACTAACAAATGGATGCAGGATCCTAGAAAGAATTTTTTGCAGGCTAGCTACCATGATCCTGGAGCGTAGTACATGAAAAGTTGGGGATCAGTGAAGAGAAAGAGAGGATTAACTCTTTGTTACAGTTGCAGAAGACCAGGACATCTTGTTAAGGAATGCCCTGAGAGAAACCCTAGTTGCCTCTGTTGTAAGGCTATGGACCATGAAGTACTGGATTTCCCTAGAATGATTGCTATAATTGAAAAGATGAATATGGAGCAAGCAAACCTTGAAGAAGATCAAGAGACTAAGATTATAGAAGAACCCTAGAAATAATTAGAGATTATGTTACTGAAAATGAAAGAAACCTTGAATGAACATAAAGATGCCAGTTTTTCATAGATCTTCAATGAAAAGGAGAAAATTGAAGTAAGAATAGGAGAATTCGACATTGACTGTGCTCTGGATGAGGAAACACAGATGAACATTATGACATAAAGCACTTGGGAAACCATAGGAAGGCCTGCTATGGTTCCTTCATTGGGAAAAATAGGGTTGTTTAAAGGAAAAATGGTAACCCTATGTGGCAGAAATACCCAGATAGCTATGAGTACCCATGGAGCTTCGACAGAGGAAGAATTCAAAGTTATTAAATTTATTGAGGACCATGCCCCATTTCCAACTTTTTTAGGCAATATTTGGATTGAAAAAGACCAGATCAGGAGAAAAGAAGAAAAGGAAGCCCTAGAACAAAAGAAGCAAGAACTCATGGAATTTATGACTAGAAGGATCGCCTACTTAATGGAAGAACAAGAGAACATATCTAAGCTATTGAACACCAGGGAATTGGATGTCGAAGCTATAAGAGCACTAGAGGAACCACATAAGACTGAAATACCTAATCCATATGATGAAGGAGTATTACCCTTGGATCTGAAGAAAGAATCTCAGCATCGCGAAGTGACTATGCCGAGAGAAGATAAGAATCAGAATGAAAAAAGGATGATCGAGATGAAGGTCACTGGGAAGAAGGCTAGGAAGCTAAGTAAGAAGAGAGCCAAGATCGAAAAGTTACAGAACATTCCAGAGGAAACTTCGTAGAAAGAAAAATCACAGGAATTGAGCTTCGTCAGGATAACAGAACAATGACATATGGCACTTTGCCGTGGAAAAGAAATATAGCTGTTGGAACGATATGCCCATTTGACTACCACCCTGAACGAAAAAGAAAGAATTAAAGGATCACCACCAGACTGTTGGACCACGCCATAACGGATGGATCAACATTCATGGAAGCTTCATACCCGTTGCAAGCACACCATTGACGAATTTCCTATTTAGATTGTCGCGCCGTGCTCAAAGAACACTTTTTCCAACTGAAAAGTCGAAGCCTACAGAACTAGTGATTGTCTACAGTGATCATTGCAAGAAGATTGTTCATCCTAGTGCAGTATTTTGAGATCATCGTGACCCCGATTATCTTTCTTGAGTGCATATGTTCGACGAGCTCACTGCACTTGAGGAATCCATCACAGAGGTTCTTCTCGATTTAATGACTGAGAGAGTCATGTCAGAAAGAAGAATGTCCACCAGAGTCCAAGCATCAACGATGAGAGGAGTGAAAGCCTCCGCGTCGACTTCTTGAGTAGGAACATCTCGAGCTGACGAAGAGAGAAGAACTAAGCATAAGGACGACATAGCCAACGCGAAGTTAGTACCATCCATCCTACCATCTTACATACCCCCTTTGAGAGGTGAGATTAACATGGACAATGTCCCTAGAGACTTTGAATAGACCCTAGTCACTGCATATCTACCGAAAGGAGTACGCACCTACCGCGGAGATCAAGACAAGGTTACATTGTTGAAGTTTTGCGACTTCAACTTGGGGGACTGTAAAGTTTACAACATGCTCACCCTGTATAAGTACTTGACGAGAACTAAGGGCAATAATTCGAAGCTCATCCCTCAACAATGGACGATGAACCTCACACAGTCTACTTTTCTCAACGTTATGAAAATACCGCACTTCGACAGACACCAGGAGATGAATTCCTGTGTAAAATTGCTGCTAGCAAGTTACCATGGAGGATACCTGTGGTTAGATCGCTGCATAACTGTTGATTCAACGTTGATCAATAGGATCATAGGGATTAACATGCAGGCCCCCGATCCCCATGAGTATTATTCTGGAAAGACTGTAGACCGCACTCTTACGCAGAAGATCAAAGAAGCCTATGGTGATGTTGAGAAAGGCACACGAGGCTACAATATATCTTTTATTGAAAGTGGCGCAGTGCACCTCACATGCCAACTAATCGCAGGGAAGTTGGTACACAAGAATTGACCAAAACAAGTATCTGGCTTTGTAGTTGACCTTGCAGGAAAGTGCGCAGAGAGACTACAGATGACCTGGGCGAAGTACTTGGTGAATCAACTAGAGATTGACTGTAGAGAAGCCCGGGATCGGGGGCATGAATTCCATTTTAGTTGGCTCTTGTTATTGATTGCTTTTGTTGCATGGGAGCTACCAGAAGGTGCAACCTTCCCGGACCTTGACCCCTTTGAGCCACTAGCCGCGAAGTTCAGTACATTATGGTACTCGAACGACATGAGCAAGCAGTGGAAATCGAATGTCATTTTCCACGTGTACTATAACCAATTGAAAGCAGCCATAAGAATTGAACCTCACATAACACCAAACAATTTACAGAGATTCCGACCTCTGATAAAGTTCAGCGTGGACCACCACTTTATATACCTAACCCCACGCGCTGATGAGCACCAGGAACAACTTTAGTCCTATTATAAGTTGACAGAAGAAGACCCGAAAGAGATCACCAAGGAATGGTCGATGAACCTCCTTGTTTCAACAGACCCCGCAGCAATGTCTAACATTAACAGCCTCAGAACTATGCAAGATACACCTGGGCCCAGTAAGACAAAGAAAGCAAAGACGACGAAGAAGACTGAAGAAGTCCAGGATGTTGACAACCTATCTATAAGGATGACTTCCATTACACCATATGAAGAAGGTGATGACGAAGAAGGTATATAAATTGAACAACAGAAAGTCGAAGTACCACCGCCTAGGGATGAAAAAGACTCATCGAAGAAAAGGAAGGTCTCATCTATGAAATCTTCCTCCAGAAAGAAACCAAGAACCCTTGTAACCAAGATGCGAACTACCCTCACGTTGGATGACTTCGATTTCATTGTTGCAACAATCAATGAGGCTTCAAAGGAAATCATAGAGAACAAAGAGGAGAATCAAGAAAAAATGTATAGCCAAATTGAGATCGAGCTCCAAGGAGTACAAAAAGAACTCTAGTCTAGCCGAACAATCTCTACTGCACCTCTGCCAGAAGGAACAACAGAAGTGGGAGATGAATCAGTTAAGCTCTACAAGATTGTTGATACAGTCGAAGTATGCCTTCGACATGCTCAGGAAGAAAAAGCGCAGGCCACCCAGGCCCTAAAGAAAGCATAGGAGGAAATTATTGAACAACGCCAAGCCGCACAACAAGAGAAGAATGCTCTCCAAGCAAAATTTGAAGATGACAGAGCAAATATCCAAAAAGAAAAAGAGAAGCTGCTCGCAAAGCAGATAGGAATTGAAGAAGTAGTCAACAAAGCATTTCTCTCTGTGACTGGCTTAGAGTAGAAGGCAGAAGAGCCCATAGAGCGCCAAGTGATGAAGCTGGATGAAGTTATTCAACAACTTCAACAAAGGGTCGTGGAATTAGAGCTTCAGACCATACCACAGACTCCGCAAGAAGTGCACGACCAACGAGAATTGAATGCTTAGAGCACAATCGAGAGGATTAAAACACTTTCCGCAGAATGTAAATAACTAAGTAGCAGAAGCGCGTAGATATATGAACAACTATTTGAGCACCCAGAGTTGAAGAAACTGGAGTCCCAAGTCCAGGAAGAAAAGCATCACACAGATACAGTACAGGCACAACTCAAGCTCCTTTCACCCATCGAGAGGATGAAGAGATCCCAGGAACAATGCACTGCCCAACAACTCATTCTTACCACACAGAACAGAGTGATGGAAGTCACCCATAAACTCCAGCCAATCGAGGAGGTGGCCTACCTACTGTTTGAAGAAATTGAAGGCCAAGGAACACTACTAGAACAAGTAGTTGTTATAGTCGAGCAACAACTGGAAGGACCTATTAGAGAAGCAATTGTTCAGGAATTTGCCGAGCAAGAAGTAGTAGCATAGAGACAAGTCGAAGCAGCTTGAGACCTTTGAGGAAAAGTTACCCAGACCCGAGGGAATCGGGACGAGTCATAGGTGAGTGTTGGGGGCTTGTTGGCCCTGACCAAGTTTTGAGGAACACTTGGTCATATTTGACCATTTTTGGGACTTCGACAGCTTGCCAAAGATGGAGCGCAATGCGAAGTGGAAATCATGGAAGCTAGACCCCATTTTGGGTCCTTTTTGGGTTTTGAGGGATAATGTAATGGGAAAGGGATGTCGGCCTGTGGGTTTACCCATGCTTAGGACCACTTTTGTAATCTATAAATAAATACTAAGGTAATGTAAGAGGTGTGTGTGGAGAGAAATGGCTTAGTGCTAGTAATTAGATCTGTGTGATTGGACGAGGATTGTAAAAGCTCTGTGCATGATTGTAAAAGGATTGCAGGGCTAAGTGCAAGTTGTTGTAGGAGGTTGGGAAAGGCTTTGTGCAAAAGCACAAGGAAGAAGGATCTAGCGAGCTGCACAGATCTTCTATCCTATGTGGAGTAATGATTGTTGAGGCTCTGTGTTGTAATCTGATTAACTAAAGCTAATAAAGAATAAGACTTTGTGGACATAGCCCCAGGGTGGGGGTGAACCACGGTAAATCTGTGTGTTGTGTTCTGTGCCTCGACCTGATGTGTTTGTCTCTTCCTTTTCTAAGTTCTTTGATGTGTTTAGATAGATCTATTTATGCTTGTGCTTCTGGGATATGAATGAATGTTAGATCTAGTATGTAAGATGCTTAGTGCTTGATCTGCTGAATCTAATCTATCTTATTGTGGCTAAGTGATGAATTGTCTTAGATCTAAGTACATACTGCGATGCTCTGTGCTATTTGCGAAGTATCATAAGGGTTGAATATTGATGAATAATCTATGCTAAGTGATTGCTAAGTGTTATAATCATAGATCTATGTCCCATCTAAGGTTGCAGACACCTGAGTCTTGCAACCACCCCTGCCTCTACCTCGGGTGAGAATTCATCTTCTTCACAGGTGTTGCCGAAAGGGCTGGTAGTTAGGGTTTTGTTGGTGCGCTGTTGTAGCATCGAACCCTGGGTCTGCCCCTGTGCCAAAAATCAACCTCATTTATCAACTTGTAACGAAAACCTTGCCAACAACCTCTTATGCCTAGAACGAGCTTATTTCCTAGTTCTTCCTTGAACCAGAGAGATGTAACCACTCTTTTTATCTTCTCTATATTTCTCTTTCGACTTTGCTCTCTTCACATATCTGCTTGCTCCCTCTCTCTGCCTCTGCCCACAAATTACCTCTTTTTTTCGTTCCTCAACAAGGTTGTGTGGGTTCGAATCCCCATCTTGTGATTAGGTCTGAAAGTCTTACATATGGGTACTTTTCCCCATCTCCTCATTAACACTTGAGGAGGACTCGTCCAACTACCACTCTGTTTGGTAATTCATTTCTGGTTCAGAGGACTGTTCTAGGTCTGAGACATTGATTCCAGTAAAGTATTGGTTTGGTGGGGGTCATCTCAACCATTTCTGGTTCCCCTCACCATCTCTCTCATAAAATCCATGGTCTATCTTGGCAAACCCCCTTTTCAACAGTTATGCAACACTTATCCTTTTTCTACCAATAACAAAAAATACATACATTGAACTTTTATACAAAGGTTCATCAAATAAAACATTCACACATATATAATCTACAAAAGTATCTTGGCCAATTATAATTATATTTACAAACTGGGGGGAAACATGTGTTATAGCCCTAAAATTCCTTACTTATTCATACATGGCATTGGCTTTGCTACTTGCACAATTTGCCAAATTATTGTTGAGACTCTCTCTTAAAAAACCATTTTTAGAGCATGTACGCCCCCTGCTGCACAACTGCCCGCGTACATATGCTAGCTTCATGCTAGACAGTTCGTGTACATACGTTATCTGCATACTAAACAACTCGCGTTTACCTCCAAAAGTTGCAAACAATAAAAAAATGTAAGGAATTCAGTGGAGTTAACGGGATATTGGTGGTTTCCTAACTAATTCACTTGCTGTAGCTCGTCCCCAAACCGAATAACTATCATTTTTTCATATAAAAGGAGATCTTGTGGTCCCATTCCAACATCAAGCATTAGAACAAATAAACTCTGCTCAAATCCCTTTCCCTCCTCGCCCAAGTATTTGCATCCCTTTTCGATTTTTTGCCTCAACATTCCCTCTCTAGCCCTTTCTCCTATACAATCCCTTCCCTTTCCCTAAAGTGATCAGCTGATTGTGAGAGAAGGCATTGGGATGGTGCACTTGGAGTAACATTAAGAGGATCCCAGACCAGGTTTGCGGAGTGTCGACCTACAAAGGTTGTAATTTTCGATCTTTGGATTTGAATAAAATAATCTTTTTCCTGTCCCAAATGATATCCTTCTGTTTTTTATTTTTTGATTTATGCATAATGGTTTATATCTAACCCTAATCTTGATGAGTAGAGATAGAATACTTGTAGCATTGTTTTCCTAAGTGTTCTTACAGGTCAACTTTGGGAGGAGACTTGCAGCTTGGGAAGCTACAAAGCTGGAGGTCTACATCGAACGTTAGGACCAAAGGTACTACTTTTGACCTACTTTCCTATATATTTATGTTCATACATTTAGAGTGTTTGGGGTAGTTTAGGAATTAGATTTTCTTTTAAGGGAGATAATAGCTCTGCCTATACTTTGACCCTGGTATAGTGATAGGTGGATTTTCCCCACTAGCGGAATTGACGACTCCACTGGGGAGTCTCTTTAGGGTCTTAGTGGGAGATCTTAGTTAGATTTTCTTTTTAGTTTCTTTCTAAGCTTTATGAGTGTTCTGAGTCAGGTTGAATCTCTAGTCACCTTCCAGGTGCGTACCAACTTCCCTTGCCTAATTTTTCTGTCCATTTTTTTTTTTGAAAATTTACAGAGGTGTAGACTCCTTGTTCTCTATACAACACACATACATACATGGTCCGCATTATATACATCCCGCGTACATATGCAGGCTGACCATGCACAACACGCGTCTCTATTGTTTTGGATTGTTTTCAAAATATTTTCCTTTTCCTACATGAAACTTGTGTTTCCCAGGTGTTCCTGAGTTCTAGAAGCCTCTGTTGTTTGGGGGTTAGATAGTTTGTAGGCTCATATTGTTTATGAAATAAAAAAATAAATCCTCTTGTCTCTCTATGTTTCCAAGCATTTTTCGCTTATTTTTAGCTTGATCTTTAAGAAAAATGAGTTGCATCGTGTATTCTGCAGTTTCTTTTATCATCTTTTGTTAGTTCTGCTTTGATTGGAAGAAAAAAAAAACCTATTTTTTTTAGGTTTCTTTATTTCTTTGCATTTGCTTTGCATTGTTATTTGAAAAATAAAATAAATTAGCATAGGGTTGTGTTTTCTTCTCATCTTGAAAGCATTTCAAAATAAAAATAAGAAATAAAATCGTTTCATTTTCTCTTTTGTTTCACTCAAAAGTTGCATTGTGCATTTTGCATGGAAAGGAAAAAAGATTGCATTTTTAAATTTGAAGGATTGTTCATGTTTTTTCTTCCTTGAAACTCTTTTCATTTGAAGGATTAGTGTAAAGTTTTATTTTCCTGTTTTCTTATCAGTTTCATTTTTTGAAAGAGTCTCAAACAACATCGGTTGCACTTTCATTCATTGAGTAAGAAGATCCCCTAAAATCCCAACCACATCAATCTCACGCATAAGAAGATCCCCTAAAACGAATGCGCTAATCTAAAATATATTAGTAACACTTTTTCCAGGGTTCACCAATAGCTTAGGCTAGGGCCTTGGATTAGGTGTGGAGAGGTAAAATCTCCAAGGCCAACCAAAACTTAACTTAGGTTTCTATGCTAGGGTCTAAAAAATCCACCTTATAATTACTCAATCTGGGAAGCTCCTCTAACACAAGAGTCAAACACGAGGCCGCGTGGAGGACGGTGGCGGAGATATCCACTTTTGATCCCAACAAAGCATTTGGGAGAGTGTGTTTTGGGGGTGAATCCTGTTGCGTTACTGACCCGACTTGTGTTAGACCTCCGAGACACTTGGATCCTTCCAAGGTACTCTAAGAGTGATTCTAGCCCTGTTGAGTTTCAGGCCTCAGGAGGATCTTCGGGATTAGTTACCCTGCCCATACACTCGCTCGGATGTCGAATGTACCCCCCTGCTTGTTGATTTCAATTTGGTAGCCTAGTTTTCATTATATAGGTTGACACACATGTGATTGCGATGGGTGTATCGCAGTACCTGAGGCAGACTCTTTACTCTCTGGGTGATACCCGAAGGGACCGTCGGTCGGAGTTCTGGGTAACTGTTTCTCCTAGACATTTTTTTCCTTTGTGAATTATTTGGACGATTAGAACTTCATCTCCCTGGGTTAGAAGAATTCAAAAGGGTAGTTTGTTTGGTTTGTATCTTTTTAGGATTTTCTTTTCAGTGGTGTGCTCTGTGCTCCTTATTTTTCCATAGAGATTTAGTCAATCATTTCTTTGGGTCTCTGAACTAAGGTGGTAGACCTCCCACTCCGCTGGTCGTGAGGAATTTTCAATCTTCTGCTTAGAAACGTGGAGCCGCCTCTTTATAGGCGTTGTTTTTTATACCACTATTTCTCCAAAGTCACTATGTGAGACTTTTACGGACTTGAACGATCCCGCAAGGGAAGCACTTGTGCATAAAGATATTCATGGAAAAAKTTATTGATGATGCTAACCAAGGAACCCCTTTGCAAGGGGATTCTTGTGCTTTTCCTTTCTTCGGAAACATTAGTGTCCCTTTGATGGCCACTTTGTACATTCYTGGATTGAATGTGGGACTACCGGTTTGGTTGGGTACCATTCCAAATGTTCCAAATGCTCTTGAYACTTCTCAGTTAAGAACCTTATGTCATGGGAATTATGTTGATGTTCCTTTATCAACAAAGTCTTCTCCTCCTCCTTCTACCTTCTCTAGTGAAAGTCTAGCTACTAGTAACCAGAAGTCTAAATGAAATAGAAAGAGGAAGAATATGAAGAATAAATCACCAACCTTTGCGAGTCACGTTGGAGATAGGTCCTCAACCTCTGCAAGTCATGTTTAATACCAACACCCARCCTCTGCAAGTCATGCTGGGGGAAAAGGTCAAGTCACTGCTAGTCATACTGGCGATAGGTCTGTAGCCTCTGCGAGTCATGTTATCGACCAATCACCAACCTCTGCAAGTCATGGTGGAAATGTGCAACCAACCACTGCAATTCATGCCGAGGGCACGAGCCTAGTCACTATGAGTCATACTGGAATTCAACAACCAACCTCTGCAAGTCATGTCGAAGATTTAAAACCAGCCACTACTAGTCATGCTAGGGGCATTGATTCTGTTGAGAAACCTATATGGATAGGACATAAGCCTAAGTCCCCTTGTAAGCTTTGCAAGGGAGATCACCTTACTCATTTATTCCCTGGACTTCTAGAGGCACGAAGATTGTGGTACATGTCTGCAAGATCTTTTGATTCCGAGTCTTCCAAGGTTTCTTCACAATTTATTCAGCCATTGGTTGATGAAGTGGTCACGTCAATGCAATATTCGGCCAACCCCACTCTTCTTTTAGGGGGTGATGCGCCTTCATACCATGTTGTTTTGTAGCCTACTCATCCAGTGGTTGAGGAAGTGGTTGCGCCAATGCAATCTTTGGCCAATTCCACTCTTCTTTTAGAGAGTGTTGAGTCTACCGAAGTGGTCACGCCGATGCAATCTTCGACTGATTCCACTCTTCTCTTGGAGAGTGTCGAGTCTACCAAAGTGGTCATGCTGATGCAATATTCAGCTAATCCCACTCTTCTCTTGGAGAGTGTCGAGTCTACCAAAGTGGTCACACCGATGCAATCTTCGACTGATCCCACTCTCCTCTTGGAGAGTGATGTGTCTGCTGACTATGTTTTTATCATTTCCAATTCATTACTTTCAGAACAAGGGGGAATTCCGCTCGCTTTGAGCACACCCCCTCCAAGTCCTAGGATGGTTTCCTTTGATTGGAATGACCTTATTGACCCTCGCCTTCCTTCTTCTGCACCCTTTCAAATAAGGGTTGAAGTTAATTCAAAAACAATTTATCGATGTATTGCAGATGAAGGAGCCTCCGCAAGTATTTTATCCTCCTCGACTTGGCAAGCTTTGGGTTCTCCCGAGCTTGTGTCTCCTTCGCATGATTTGTTGGATTTTGACAGATGTCCTAGTGAATATTTGGGGATTCTTCCTCAGTTGCCTATCTCGTTAGGTGGGAAGAATGTCCTTGTCGATGTTATAGTGGTGCAAGGCCCATTAGATTTCAATATGCTTCTCGGGTGTGATTATGTATATGCTATGAACGCTATGGTGTCTATGCTCTTTCGGGTGATGCATTTCCCTCATAATGGAAGCATTGTCACTATTGACCAGCTGGTATATGATAATCACCATCCTAATTCAACGTTAGTTCAAGATTCTCCTTTATATGTTCCTAGTGTTCATGTAGACTGTACCTCACCACGGATAAATTATATGGCATCTTATCCTCGATGTTCAATTGCTCTTGAGTAGGGACTCGTTCACTCATGTTTTCCTTCTTGAGACTTGGTCTCAACAATTGATCCATTGGTTTATCCAATGGGGGCATGGGAGCCCTTGCTTCCCTCTCTTGGTCCGAGTGGTCTTGAGTCTCCTTTTGAGTCCGATCTCACTGTTTGTAGATCCTCAAGCCCTCGTGCTTGTGATTCTCTGCTGATAGAATCTACCAGTCCTCGCTAAAACCTTCATCATCATATGGAATATGGTTAGTTTTCTTCGCCCTTTGGGATTGTCGACCCTCCTTGTTCGTGTGATTTCTTAGATTTTGAATTACCTTCAGATGAGGCTATCCTTGAAGTCATGACTACGGTTTGTATACCGTGGGAATAATTACACCATGGTTTGTGTTTTCTTCCCTTTTGGGAGACTTTCCAGGTTGACTATCAAAGAGAATCTTGGTCAGGGCCTTCAGCGGGCTTTACCTGAACTACTACCACACATGAGCTGTAAGGCTATGCGGTACCTTGTACATATTGTATAGTCCAAGTTTTTTGTTTTCAAGTTTTGTATTCAGTAACACCTCTTATTTTCTGAAGTTTCTATCTATATTGGATTGAGTAACTTCCGGATGAGTGTTATTGACCTTATATATAGAATCTTGGAGACATTGTTCTTTGGCATTTTTTTCATCGTATCGATCCATTCTAACATGTATTGACCTAGAAACTGGCATATAGGTTATATTTTTCCCTACTTTCATTTTTTCATTACCCGTTTCCTGGTTCATTTGGCCTTAGGATCGATCCCACTGAATTGCGACACTAACCTTCCTTGCTGATAAGTGTGTCAGACTTTATGTGGTAGAGCCTTCCTTCCATGGGAATCCTAGTTAGAGCCTTGTTTTCCATTTGGTGCCCATGCCGAAGTACTTCATAGGCTTGGGAGTCCTTTTAGTCTTGCCATGATTGTGTGTTAAAGCCTCATTCTTCTTCATATTTTTTTGGCCTTACCCGCGGGACTCCCTAATGATCACACTTTGTTGTCTTTAAACCTCACTTTAAATTTCGAAAGAAACATCCAACAAGACTGTATTTTTTTTTTTTGATCTTGTCTAGATTACTAAAAGTAGCCCCCCCTAGAGTATTCTTTAAGCCCTTTTCAGAATCTCTAAAATTGAAAATATTGTCGAGCGATCTTGTTTCCCTTCACGCTCATCAAACTCAAATTTGAAGGCACATTTGTCCAGTGGTAGTTTACCCCTTTTTCGGTCTGGATGGATAATTTTACGAATAAAGGTATGCTCTAGGAACTTCGGTTCACTAGAAGAGTATTCTCAGGCGTAATTTTAACCCTTTTTCGGGCCCAAGGGACTAAATTTTCGAAAAAGGAACATTCTCCTTAGTTTTGGTTTATCTCTTTTTTGGGCCTTGGAGATTACTTACGAAAAAGGAACCCCCCCAGAGTCCATAGTTAAGCTCTTTTCAGACTCCCTAAATATGAAAAGATCGCCAAGCGACCTTGTTCCTTCACACTCGTTAAATTGGTCCAAAAGAACATCTACTTGGCATCAATTTAACCCTTTTTCCAGCTAGTAGATTATTCAGGAAAAAGGTATGCCTTGGGAGATTTGTCTTGCCGAAAGAGTTCTCCTCAGTTATATTTTATACTTTTTCGGGCTAAGGAGACTAAACCTAGAAAAAGGCCGTGAGTCCATAGTTATGCCCTTTTCAGACTCCTTAAAATTGAAAAGATTGCCTAGTGATCTTGTCTTTGTCACACTCATTAAAATGGTTTTGAAGAGACGTATTTTCGGTATAAGTTTAACCTTTTTTCRAACCGACTAGAATAATTGCGAAAAAGGAACTCCCTGGAGTATTCTTTTTGCCTTTTTTCACTCTCTAAACGTGAAAAAACCACCAAGCTTAACTTCTCTGGGCTCGTAAAAATTCACATGGAAGGAGTCTCGTTGTGTCATGCTTAATCACATTGTGGGTCTCRTMTTTACGTCTTTGGCCTAATGCCGGCTCCATGTTTCTCTCAACCGAACTTTTAAAGCATTCCTTATACGCAATCCTTGCAATAATTTTTGCCTCTGCGATCTGACACCTTGACCCATGGAGGAATTTTTCCCGAGTGTCTTTATCCTATACATGTCTCCTTGCCTTGAGCATCAGTATGTTCCATGTGCTTGGAACCATTTTTCTTGCTCATGGCACTCGTTTCTCCTTTGTAACATAACATTCTTTTATTCTTTTTCAAGCTCGTTAAAAATTTTAAAAAGACAAAAAAATCAAATATTCCAAAAAGAGGCGACGAGAAATATACATTTTTTTTTGGTAGCAAGATAGTCTCCCTTGGACAAAGCACATCCTTTTGTTTGTTCGACAAGCATTGGGATTTAGTATGACCTTAGGAAGCTATTCTCACTACATAGAGCCGTGTCCTCCCCTGTTTGGTTACTCTTCCAAACATATGGAGAGTTTGCGGTGCCTGCATCACAAACTTATGTCAATATTATGCTGCCTGAGTTTGATCATATTTTGTGCTTTTGTCTAAGGGATGTTTTATCCAACCTCAGTTGTCCTTTCTACATTTTGTCTCTTGACTTTCACGAGTCGTCCATCCCATGAGTCCAGTCAAGTCATTCAAACTCAATGAAGTTCTCTGCCTGAACATCGATATCCTCTAGTATTTTCTCAACGGCTTGTTGAAGACCTCAGAGTAGTGATTCTTACACTCCTATTGTACTGTTACCTGAGCTGTTGAAGATCTTAAAGTTGTCGCTTGAGATATGGTGTTATCTTCTCCATCCATAGGCATCAATACTTCTTGAAGATGCATTTATATTGTACTTGAATATCATCAAATGATTTTGAGATGTAGCTCCACTATGTATTGCTCGTGGCTACACTTTATATAGACATTTATATGACATGGATCTACAATGTACTTGATTGGCAGCCATGATTAGTTCATCTCGAGCATGGGTATGCCCGCCTAAGAGAGATTATTGTTGTTTTGTAGATGGCACCTCCCGAACTATGGTCCCGAGCTCACTCGACTTCGTGCATTCCCACTGGTAAAGATATTGTAATGTATTTCAGCCATCAGTTTCTCTATGAACTCACACATTAGGGGGCATCTGTTATAGCCATAAAATTCCCTACTTATGCATACATGGCATTGGCCTTTCTACTTGCACAATTTGCCAAATTATTGCTGAGACTCTCTCTTAAAAAAACATTTTTGGGAGCATGTATGCGCCCTGCTGCACTAATTCCCACGTACATACGCTAGATGCATGCTAGAAAACTCACGTACATATGATAGCTGCATACTAAACAACCCGCGTTTACTTGCAAAAGTTTCAAAAAATAAAACGTTGTAAGGAATTCGACAGAGTTAACGAGCTATTGGTGGTTTCCTAACCAATTCACCTGCTGTAGCTCGTTCCCAAACCGAATAACTATCATTTTTTCATATAAAAGGAGGTCTTGGGGTCCCATTCCAACATCAAACATTAGAACAGATAAACTATTCCCAAATCCCTTTCCCTCCTTGCCCAAGTATTTGTATCCTTTTTTGAGTTTTTGCCTCAACATTCCCTCTCTAGCCCTTTCTCCTATACAATCCCTTCCCTTTCCCTAAAGTGATAAGATGATTATGAGAGAAGGCATTGGGATGGTGCAATTAGAGCAACATTAATAGGAGTTCAGACCAGGTTCGAGGAGTGTCGACCTACAAAGGTTGTAATTTTCGATCTTTGGATTTGAATAAAATAATCTTTTTCCTGTCCCAAATGATATCTTTATGTTTTTTATTTTTTGATTTATGCATAATGGTTTATATCTAACCCTAATCTTGATAAGTAGAGATAGAATATTTGTAGCGTTCTTTGCCTAAGTTTTCTTGCAGGTCATCTTTGGGAGGAGACTTGCATCCTGGGAAGCTACAAAGATGGAGAAGGTCTACATCGAATGTTAAGACCAAAGGTACTACTTCTGACCTACTTTCCTATCTCTTTATGTTCATCCATTTAAAATGTTTGGGGTAGTTTAGGAAATCATAACTCTGCCTATACTTTAACCCTAGTATAGTAATAGGGAGATTTTCCCTGCTAGCAACAACAAGGGGGTATTACACTAATGATGACCTGAAATCTCAAATTCAATTGCACAATTATCTTATCATCACTACACACCATTAAAGAAAAAAAAACGAAATGCATTCTATTCATAACAAAGGGGCCTATATTTCATAAAAATGACATTGGAGAGAGAACACGTTTAAAAGAAAATACCATGCATTGTTGGGTTTTATAAGCAAACGTATGGGATACGTAGCCCCTAATATTCCCTATCTCCCTGAAATAAATGCAGTTGTGAAAATATGATGTAGATTACAACTTCTTTTAACACTTTTAACACTTACACTACTAATAGATTCTATGTAAAAGTTTCAAAGATTCAACTTTAATTTTATATTGTTTCGTAGGATCAACATTATTTTTGCACGTGCATATATTAATGAAAAAATGTTGACCCCTATGTTTGTATTAACATGTTAATTGTTAGGATAATGAAAATATGTTGAGTATTATTTGATGGTTGTATTAACATGTTAATTATTAGGATGTAGGGAGTATACTTATTTTCTTATTTTTTTTTATTAAATTACATTAAGCTGTTTATTAATTATTTATGTAATCTTTTAATTTTTTTTTTGGTTTAGGGATATATACATATTTATCTCTACTAATGAAATTCATTTTATTTTTATTTGGTCTAATCTTAAGGTGAGGTTAAATTTCTCATGTTATTTTTTAAGATATAGAAATATTTAATGCTATATGTAACAAAATTAGTTAGGTTACGTATATGATATGTAGCAATATTAGTTAGGTTATGTATATGATATGTAGCAACATTAGTTAGGTCACATATATGATTAGGTCTTGCATATTACATTAGCCATGGTTCTAAGTCCACCGCCTAACTGACACATACTCATACTCAATATACGCCTTTGCCTTAATGACACGTTTCATTACACATCTCCACCTTAATTGACACATTTCATTGTGTTTCCTTTCCTTTAATGCATGATTGATTATATCTCACCTTAATTGACACATTTCATTGTGTTTCCTTTCCTTTAATGCATGATTGATTATATCTCAGGGTTTGTACTCCTCACCTCATTGAAGTATTTTACAGTGCAACTCATTGAGGTTTTTAACATCAATTTTTTTAATAGTGCTCATAGATCTACCAAAGTAGCCTATGCCTTTGCCTCTACTTCTATTGCTAATGATGGTGTTGGATTAACTACTGAGATTGTTGCTAGTACTACAAAATCCACTTATGATACTAGTACTAAAGAGTTGGATTTATGATGGATTCAGGCTATTATAGTTGTTGCATATATAATAGATTTGAAATTCATGAATTACGACTTCATCTAAGTTACAAGCTCTTTAACTATACTTTGAAGAAATTAATGACAAACCTTGGAGAGTTTTCTTCTTGATCCTCTTGATGCCTTTGCTTGGTCAATCATCTGTGCCACTTTGGGGGTTCTTGATGCTTCCAGTAGAATGTCTAAATACTATGGTAAGGGTGCATGTAGTTATTTCATATAGAAATTCTTGTTTTGCTCAATTTATTTCTCATGCCCCCCAACTATCAACAGGAACCCTCAATATATGATCTGCTTGACGAACAACTAGAAGTGTGAAACATCTAATATTTCAAGCCCCATCCATCTAGAATGAATTGGAATTGGGATGGACATTGCCACATCAATAATCGAAAAATCGATATAATTCACCAGATACGAGGTTGAACAAGGGATTGATCAAGAGAATAAAGTGTTCAAGATTTAGTTTGAACAAGTTTGATATCTATCAACTAGCTCTACCTAATGGATTCACAATCCCCAAAAAAGATATAACAAGAGGCAGATGTAACTCAATATGCTTGCTCTAATGAATAAGCACTTGTCACATGTTCTCAGTGCTTACATTACATTTACCAAGAAGGGCATATGTCTCATGGCCCTTGAAGAAAAATGGGTTCAACTCATCCATTAAATGTTGGTTCATTAACTTCATGGAGGAGGAGGAAGAGATGGTTCATTCCATTTTGGTGAGCATGAGTCCGAGCAGGTTGGTTCCATAGGATATGTTGTGCCCCACATGAACCGAGTCCCATATTACTTGAATGATTTTCAACGACACATTCTTTACACGTTTCTTTCTTTGTTTAATCGCTCTGTAATCTTTTTGGAAGGAACTTGCATAACATCAAGGCATAGTCTAAACGTTCTATGTTTTTGAATTGCTTTAGCAACTATCACCGGAACCAACAATGCAATTGTTGGTAAAATCCCAATTTTACATTGCTCAAATTGTGTTTTTGAATGCATATATCGATTCAATGCCCTCAAAAACCCCAAGGGCACTCAAAATATGTAATCTCAACCATTGAAATCTACAATTCCAACAATCCTTCTAAATTTCTGGTCAAATTTTGAACAAAAGACATAAAAAAAACGTGTAAAAAAATATAACGTTTAGAATACATATAACATCAAAATTTGTACACTATTTGCCACTTATTTTTTACAATGTCCTAATAGTTGTTATGGATAGGGTTGAAGATTTTACATTTCATAAATATTAATTAGGATTAAATGATTCTAGACCCTCTAGAATATTCTTAAAAATTCACATGTGAGTAGATCCACATGCATGAGTAATGCACCTGTAACTGGAGCTAATGTGGCATCCACTTGGTATAATTGTGGTCAAACCATATGTTAGTTTTAGAGACCATAACTTTCTTGTACATATCCTTTTTTAAATCTGTGATAGCTCCTTTTTAAGCTTTCAATGTGTAACACCACACAGGGCCATAGATCTCCCAAATGACACTTTGACATCCTTAAACTTATACAACCACATTGTTATAAGTTGAAAGTAGTATTCCTTAACATTATTTCATAACTATAAAATTATTGCCTTGCTTTAAAAAGACCAAAGCATGCAACCTTATATTTACATTTCATTGCAACATAGTTGAGAAGACAACACCAATGAAGAGATGGATCCTTAATAGAAATCTTAATTCAATGCAACATAGTTGAGAAGACAACATATTGCAACATAGTTGAGAAGACAACATCAAAAAAGAAACATAGATCCTCGATAAAAAAATATTTACATTTCATTGCAATATAGTTGAGAAGACAACATCAAAAAAGAAACATAGATCCTCGATAAAAAAATATTTACATTTCATTGCAATATAGTTGAGAAGACAACATCAAAGAAGAAACATAAATCCTCAATAGAAATCTTAATTCAATATAACATAATTGAGAAGACAACCTATTGCAACATAGTTGAGAAGACGACACCAACTAAGAGACAGAGATCCTCAATAGAAATCTTAATTCAATGTGACATAGTTGAAAATACATCATCAACTAAGAAACATAGATCCTTGAGAAATCTTAATTCAATGCAACATAGTTGAAAAAAACAACATCGACGAAGAGACATAGATCGTCAAGATAAATCTTAATTCAACGTTAGTAATGGAATTCAACCACAAACAACTATAAAAGAACTATCAAAAGCAATGCAAAGAGAAGCAAGAGATGATTTGTTGGAATGTATCCACGTAGATGAGGAATTATACGGTAGGTTATAAGATGAAATGGTGATATTAACGTCTCCAAACTTGAACTCCTTTCATGAAGAACTCAGAAATAATCAGTGGCTATTAAGGTACCAATTATCAGCCAGCCATCTAAAGCTGGGCAAGCTGCCTGACATTGATAGGATAAGCATCAGCTGGCCCTCCATCGAAAGCTTCCTTTGCCAAAATAAAATTCACTGCTTGGGTTGGGTGGAAGGCATCCCAAAACACATATTGATCTCTGTTGGGGCATGGTAAAACCAAGGCATTGCATGTAATTTGCCCGTGGAATCTCCCCACTCCACAGCATCCTTCGTTCACAACACTAATCCCTGCATCAATGAAGTTCATCATTTCAGAATTCAATAGATCAAAGCAATGCATCACAAGTCTATCCCTAATCATAAAGCAATGCATTCCAGAAATATTATAAAACAATGTATTTCAACATCATTATATAATATTAACTTAGATTTATCAAAACTATATATATCTTAACCCAATTTATTAAGCAATCCAATTTANGCATGTAATTTGCCCGTGGAATCTCCCCACTCCACAGCATCCTTCGTTCACAACACTAATCCCTGCATCAATGAAGTTCATCATTTCAGAATTCAATAGATCAAAGCAATGCATCACAAGTCTATCCCTAATCATAAAGCAATGCATTCCATAAATATTATAAAACAATGTATTTCAACATCATTATATAATATTAACTTAGATTTATCAAAACTATATATATCTTAACCCAATTTATTAAGCAATCCAATTTATTGTGGTGAGGATAAATTGTGAAGACTGATTCTTAAACTCTGTGGATTTTTAGTAGATCTCTAAAGTAATATGTGGTGTTGTTGGGAAAAGTAGTCTCAGTACCTTTTTATTTATATTAGATCTAGATTTTATGATTTTATAGGTATAGTGGAATAATAAAATATCATGATATTAAATTGTCTACACAAAGTTATATTAAGCACCATGCAGTGAGTTATACTTGATGCATCCTCTACTTTTGATACACATTATTTATCATCAAACAAATAGAATGCACCAAGCAATGAATCAATAATTTACTAGCTACATAGTATTTAATATTAGCTACATAACTCATAAACTAAACTATAAAAATAAGTTCAGTACTAAAATAAGTCAATAATTTTACAAGTACAAGATAGATACATTTTACCTCCATTTGAAAAAACAAATTACATTTAATAAATTTAGTATGGATGAGATATAAAAATAAATGATAATTGGAAATCAAAATAGTACATTTTAATGTAAAAGATATGTAATAACAAAGAAATCATATGACAATTCCACAACCCTAAATTCCATATCATCCTTAAAATCATGCACTGCACTTGTTCCATGACAAATGGGTGGACTCACCTAACAAACCTGACCGTCGCAATCTATTTTTACTATTCGAAAGGGTTTTGATTCCTCCCCGTTTTTGGATAAATCTAAATTTAAGATGAATTCATTCTGAAATAATATGAAGATTCTCAATAATGATCGTTACCGTATAAACGTGGGTGGTTGATGATATCCATCACTGTGCTGTATGAAGAGCTCTCAGAAACAAAGGTTGCTCCTGACAGATTTTCGTTTAGATAACCCATCAATTCTCGAAGTCCGCCATTGAAATCCTCGACCAGATCATTGACAGAATTCACACAGATGCCATTTGAATTCGCAGAGGCCAACTGCTCTGGAATGCAGCCCAAAGGACCAACGGAGGACACCACGAACTTCCTTGCGCCGAGCTCGTACAAAGCCTGGGCATAAAGCTTACTTAAGATTAATGCCTATTCCACAGAAGTTTATATATACAGTCAATGACTATATTGCATCAGATTTCTGATATTCTGTTGATAAAATGTAAAAGTGGTAAGAAGATAAATTAGTACTCTGAGCTGTTTGGAGTATTCAGAGAGGAGCAGGTCCCGAAAGCTCTGTTGTGAATATCTCTGATGTGTTGAATATATAGAAGGTTGTAAGTAATTATTGATGTAATCGTTGCTTCCGAATGAAAATAAAAAAATAGATTTTGAGAGGTATTTTGCAACAGCCTCAGCGCTTCCCAACTGTACAGCGATGTCCTGGGCTGTATTACCGAAGTTGGAAACTTGCTGACTAAACGATATTCTGCCACCCTGCAATATGAAATAGCTGATATCAGTTAATGAATAATGTGAAAACTGTGATGACAGCTGAGACCCAACAAATACAGGCATCTAAATTCAATGCATTTTTTTTCATGGGAGAGAAGTGAGTTGTCTACAGATAGCCATAAAACTCACGTAGTTTCTGCCGGTTTCGTCTAGAATGCCTCCAGCTGCTGAAGCATAATTTACTCCACGCATAACTCTGGGCCCTCTCGTGGACGGATTTAAGTAAGGAGGTACGAAAGGGATGTCCAAAAACTCTCCTGTGTACAGAAATAAAAATAATAATCTATTTTTAAGGTTATCGTCAAGTTAGATAACAAACTGATGTATGAGATCTTCTTGATTGTGGGACAATGGACTAATTTATTTTTAAGGTTACTGCCAAATTAGACAACAAACTGGTGTATGAGACCCCCTTTATTGTGGGACAAGGAAGCCCAACAAACTGGTGTATAAGACCCCCTTATTGTGGGACAAGGGACTAATCCATTTTTAAGGTTACTGCCAAACTAGACAACAAACTGGTGTATGAGACCCCCTTGATTGTGGGACAAGGGAGCCCAACAAACTGGTGTATGAGACCCCCTTATTGTGGGACAAGGGACTTCCTCCGTCCAGAAATTTGATTGGTAAAGTCTATCGAGGTATACATACCCTACCCCCTCTTTAAATTTGTGACCTCTTAATAAGAAACACTTGTTCTTAACCATTAGACCTACTGAAATTGTATTGATAATCAAATACATTAAAACTGTCAACTATAATAACCAAATTAACTCTGGATGTCTCAAAGTTCTAAAGAGGAAGAAACCTGAATGTATCAAAGTTTTAAGGAGGAAGAAATAATTTTTGAAGCATAAATTTATTAATAACCTGATGCTTACCAAAGTAGTCTGAAACAGTACGCCCGTTACAAAACCTCCCTGTAGGCCCAAGTGGGAAATCGATGCCGTAAGGGAGGAAGTTGGCTTTCGCGACAGAGGGAAGGAAATTATTGTTTCCATTGTCACTCAGAGAATCCCCCATTACGAATAGCGCAGGGACATAACTTTGTTTCTGAGATTCTACTTGTGTAAGAAGCGCCATGCAGATCGTTAACAAGGCAAGCTGAATAGACCCCGCGACCTCCATTCTTACAACTTTCCATGCTGTTCTTCTCTATTCTTTTAAATTGGTTGTCCTGTGAAACTGCCCACCAACTCTCTCGTCTTGTTCTCTTAACCATCTGACTCTGCTGACTGCATTCAGAGTACATGTGGGCGTTGAGGAAAGCGCGGCATTGAATTCAGATTCACAGAAAAGAGAAGTTGAAGATTTACATGGCAGCTGATACATGATATTACATCATGTTTTTTTAATTGTGGAGATACGAAGACTAAATGCCGGGAATGGGAGACGTCAAAATGGCAGCCCTGCGGAAAAATCCAATCGACAAAATCGAGAAATTTAAATGTTAAGGTCAACGACTGGCAGGGCGGTTTTATAAATGAATCAGTGTGATGCGCTCATCTACACGGGAAACTGGAAGCTGTGTCTAACTGACGGCTCTATTGTTAATAGAAATTTCCAGTCACACAATTAATTTCAGCCTCAGATCTCAGATTTTAACCTTAACACCATTATTATATATGTTCTATGGGTTTTTGAGCAAGCTAAATTTATTTATGCATTCAGAAATACAATTTAAACAACAAAAAATAGTGATTTTGTCCAAATTTATATTACAGGATTCAGATAAAAAAACCTAAAAAGTAGAACTTTTAGCCAACGCAGTTTTCAATGCAGTAGTCTAAACGTTTTACCTTTTAGTTGTTTTTAGTTAATTTTTTCCATTTGATTTTGCTCCAGTGATGAGTAGTTGGATCTGCAGATTTGAGTAACTAAGTTTGTATAATCCTAGAGGGGTTTTTCAGCAAGCTGAATCCATTTATGCATTCAAAAATACAATTTAAACAACAGAAAATAGCCATTTTGTCCAAATTTACATCACCTAAATCTGATAAAAAAAACCCAAAAATAAAATGTTTAACCCAAACCATTTTCAATGAATAATTTTAATTTTAATTTTTTATATAATAATATTAATTGAAAATATCTTAAAATATACTTAATGATTTAAAGATATTAGCCAAATAAAAAAAAATTGACGAGAAAATTCAAACAAAATTAATAACACTTCAATGTCTCTCGAGGCTGGGGACAAGTCTCTCTCATTTGTTTGGAATACAACATAATTGACTCGGAATCTTCTGACATATGGCAGCGAAATTATTTTTAGCATATAATTAATTGCTGATTTTGAACATTGGCAATGCGTAATTGGTTGATGGTTGTAATTGATTGCATGCATAGATTATTTTTGGATGTAATTGATGGCCACAAATTTTATGAGTGAATATAAAATGAGGTAAAATTACATATAAAATAGCGTAATGGGAAGGTTAAGTTTTTCTAGACCAATATAACAAATGACAAACAAAGAAAAAGTTCCCAAAATTTATCACCCTATGTAAAGGAACAATACTATCTAGTGAAAGATTAAAGTCCCCATAAAATATCAAAGAGCTTCGAGTCCCTCATGCTAATGGAGGAAGTTGTAAGTTGCAAGGAGTGCTGAATAAGTCAAATTTGGCAAGAGATTTGATTTGACCATCTATTGATGCAATGAGTTTTTTGAGATTTGATTTGACCATCTATTGATGCAATGAGTTTTTAATGGAGTATTCAAATTCATGATGGATTGTTTATTTTTATTAATTTGCATAGAATATGGTTATGTATTAAGTTAATCTTAAAAATGTATTTTACTTGATATCTTTTGTAAAAATAATAAATTTGTGTTTAAAAGTTGAGTTCAACTTGTAAATTTGCATTGTGAAGAACTATGTAAGTGATTTGTTTTAAAGTGTGGTAAGTGCGAGGGGTTATCTATGATTTCAATAGATAAAAAATAAATAGAATATGCATGGAGTCTAGAGAATGCATCCAATAATAAGGCACAAGTAATAGTAGTTTTTCAATCCCTAGTTATGGTAAGAGTCAAAGGAGTTGGTTAAGTGATAATAATTGGGGAGTTGTAGAAAATCTAGTAACTATTGCACCTATGTCCAAACTTTATCCATTTCAAGGGAAGAGAAATAAATCTTTATAAATACAACTTGTAAAATGATTATATAATATATTATATCCTGGCTAATTATCTCTCACAATAGATCTTGTTTGAGATGATAGGGTTTTGAAAAAGGTCATGATTGATACAAGATTGACACATTATCATCGATAAACATACATCCATTAATATATGTATGCATGTATCCACCTCCCCATAAGTTATATTTGTTAGGCAATGAATAACCTGCAAGTTACTTACAATTAGTTTGTAACGCATGAGTACTCATAGATTGGAGTTGATTTTAGTGAGATTGAATTGCTAGCTGAGAGTCAAACTTAGGACCAATTTATTTGCTAAGTTCTAGTAACGGGGCCAAGCTGAGTTTGATCTCTAGAAATACTCATAAGACTTCAGTTTTCTTTTCAACTATGAATGGAATTGTCTTAAATTTGTGTTATTTTTCCAACTAAGAATGCAATTATGTTAGTTCCTTTCTTCAAACATGTATGTCACAAGACAAAACAATATGATCTTGTTTATAGTAGAGAAATGATTCATTATTCCATAAGCTTGATCAAACTAATCTATTTGATACTAAAATTGATATATACCCCATCTTTACTCCACATGGGTCTTTAGCATTTTCCTATTTGTGTCATTTAAAGTCTTTATCTCTTTGGTTAGATACCTAGCTATTGATTCGAACAGTAGAAAGAAATGGCCTTTATGTGAATTGATTTCTTCCCTAACAAATCTAGTATGGTGAACATAGTAGCAATAAAGGATCCCCTTACTAAGAATATCATGGTTAGAATTAATGACGACATTCAAAATAATAATCCCAATTCAAGAATATTATGCAATAGATACTGTTTTAAAATTCTTGTCACATGGTGATATTCAAAATTCAACTATACCTATTCATGTTTTGAAGCCATAATTTTTCAATACTAACCTTTTGAACTCTGAATTTTTCAAAATTCCTTATTTTATAGCCTCATTGGATGATGCCTTAATTGCAGGCTTATAATTTTTCGTATCTTATTATCTTTTCTTCTTTTATATAGCCACTTCTTAAATAATTGTTTTGTTGGTCTAATACACCTAGAGACCAAACACTAAGATGGTAACAACTTAAATATATGATGCTAGCTTCATTCAATTGATTCTTGAAAAGAGGAGATATTTTATAAGTTATTGTTGTGGAATATTAGATATAAGTTGTGAGAATAAAAAACCATGAAACCTTAAGGAAAAGTTTGATTAGGGATCATGATGTCAAAATGATCTAATTGTTCAAAGGTTTCTTATTTTATAGCCCCATAAAGTGATGAAAATGTTAATTGGATAGCAAAAGCTTACAAGGCCACCTTGAGCGATGGCCAATTAGTGGCCATCAAGAGGCTTGGACAAGTAGTGGTAAAAGTGATGTTTCCAATAACAATGATTTCAAAGTATAGGTGGACACATTGGAATAGATCATGCATAAGTACTAACAATGGTGTTGTTGCGAGTAATAATGATTCCAATATATTTGTCTACACGTATATTCTTAATGGGAATTTGGGGGATCTACTTCATGGGCTTAAGGGTGGTGTTGACTGGCACACAAGATATAAGATTCCCTTTGGAATAACTCAATGCTAGGAATATCTTCATCATGATGATGCATTACACATTGTTCACAAAGACATGAAATCCACTAATGATTTGTTGGATAAGGATTATGGGGCTCATGTTGTATATTTTTGGTGTTGCAACAATTTTGTAGATTTGTGGCAAGGGGGATGATTTTGTATTTTCAATTGTCGGGGCTTGTGGTTACCTAGATCTAGGTTGGTAATATTGCATACTATAAAATAATTCATGTTTGAATTCCCTTTTAATATCGACCTCGTTTTATTCATAACGTCAATCTTATTCTTTGCTTTGATCTTGATCTTTTGCTAGTGAGAGTGAGATTTAAACCCTACTTTGTTTTGTTCAACAAGGGATGTTGGTCTTGTATTTTCTTTGTAGTTCTAGAAGACTTGATGCAAATAGTTTACTTCTTGTCTACATGAATACAAATTTAAATGTTAGGCAAGCCTGGAATTGAACTGACAACATTCAATCCCATTTAAATATCGAGATTCACATGATGATTGATCTCATAATTTTTGCAAAATGCATCTAATCTTACATTACTCCATAACTTAGTACAATAGTCAAGTATGCATCTTACTATGAAAATYGATTGATCTCCCTATTTTGTATGCTATGGCCTCCTAGTCAAGTCATCATTGATACATTTTGTTGTGATATGTTGGAACTTAGTGACATAATCCAACATTACACACAGAGTCATATAAAAATTTACGCCCTCCCAATGCATGATAAAATATTAGGAGGAAGAGAAGGGAAGAAAGTCCCAATATCATTGAGGATAGAAATAAGTAACATGTTGCAACATGAGGATAGAAATAAGTAACATGTTGCAAAATGAATGATGTAGTTAAAACTAGGTAACCATCAAGAAGATGACATGGCCACTACAAACATAAATTAGAATTGCTTTGGTCCACTCTCTACTTGACAAAATTTGACAAATGTGAGTTCCTTAAATGTGGCTCCATCTTATGAAGCATAAATTTGTAGTTGTGATTACACCCAATTAAAATCCTAATATCTTCCTTGGGAAGAACCATAGATCCTAACACTGGCTATACTAGGATGATCTATCATGTGATTACTGATTAATCATAAAGATATTGTTCTAGAATAATAATTTTTATAGTTCTTAATCAATGATTCACATGCTTTTAAAATATTAATAATTAAAATCAACAATTCATAGGAGAAAATGGATCATTGGTTATTGCACAACAAACTTTTCACAAGGCAACCATGTTGACTAAAATTCCATATTAACATAGTTTAGTTCAATATCTATATATACCTGAACATGAAACTTCCTAGTGATTAGTATGTGTAAATATATATTCCTCTTCTTGTCTTATAAATTAATAATATGAGGATTAGTTCATGGTAATTATTCAACCACATCAACAATCTTTCCATTAATAGCCACATGTAGTGCAATCTATCCTTTTTCATGTTTCGTAGTAGTGGTGTCTATCCAAGAGCACTTTAATTACTTCCAAATGTCCAAGCCCAACAACAAAATGCAAGATAACATTGCCATTTATTCATGCAATCTTTATCAATTTTTTATGAACCTCAAGAATTACATTCACAACATCTACATGGCCTTGAATAGCCACTGAATAAAGTGGAGATGAATTTGGAAAATCTTTTGTTGTACTGAGAGTACAACAAAAATGCGAAAGATCCAACACAATATCTATAGAGAAGTAACTTGTTAGCAATCCCCAAAGAAATCTATTATCTTACTCTCTTACATTGCCAATTTCAAACTGTTCATAATAAAATTGAATTATTGGATAAGCATTGCATTGAATTGGTGACAATCTTGAATCCATAACATAATCGAATTTGCAGTAATCTTGAATTCATAACAAAATTGATTTGATAGCAATATTTTTTCAATCATCATCAATTTTTTAAAATTATTAGAAACAATCATGATCATTCCTTGGTCATCAAGGATATAGATTAAATAGCGGTAGTTAAAGAAGGAACATCACCATTAGTGATTTGGAAACACTAATGGTAACAACCACTGACTGTCAATGTATCTCCATGACTTTTTTGATGTCTTGTTTTTTGTGATGAGAGCATTTTTCACCTGTTTCTATTGTTCTTAAGAATTGATTATCGTAGGAATTAATGATAATAATTGAGTATCGCCATATGTGCATCAATAGTGAGAGTCATTAAATCCTTGTCACCAAAAACCAATATTGTTCATAAAAAAAAGGTGATGGCCACCAACTATCACCATATATGTATCGATAATGATGGTCATTATTGTTAGGATATTTAGACACTTAGGAGTTAGTTAAGATCTACTTGGTCTAATGCGTCGTTAGGTAAAAGTGTGTTTCTTAGTGTGTTTCTTTAGTATGCATTAGTATGAATTTGTAGTTAGGAAATCTGACAGTCACGATATGTTCCCAACATAGAGTGATCCGACGGTTCATATTCTCCTCTATATTAACAACTACATTGATCTGTGGCTTAACACCCGATTTGTCCATGATATTTATTTAAAGAGCATGGAGGGTCATTTTCCGATGATCGATTGTGAGAAACTATCTTGTAAAATCTCTTTGTAATCTTTTTCTTTTTCATTAATAAACTACTCCAAGTGGCCGCTTTGGCTGGGGTCGTGGATGTTTCCTCATAGGTGTTTTACCACACCAAAGCATCAGTGTGTTGATATTTGATATGGTTGTGTGAGTGGTTACTGAAGGTGTCCGTCCTCTGTTGGAATACTTGTGTTGTTGAACATGGTATCAGAGCTTGTTTAAAGACCTGCTCTCGTTGTAAATCAAGATCGTGAAGCTAAGTTTCCTCATCTCTGGTTTCTACCATTTCCATACATTTATGGGTTGACATGACTGTTCCATTGTGTCCAGAGCACTCATTTCAGTCAGGAATGCTTTTCGTTTCACTCGAAAAGATTTTTGTTTTCCCAAGATATGACCATTTCAGTGAGATCCAGAGGTATAAAGCCTAAATACACCCTTTTAAAATTTTTGCAGAGTATTATTTCGGTTATATTTCAGTTTTATATTGTTTGTTTCCGAGTTTCTACTCTTTTAGATCTACGTATTCTCTTTTCCCCACGCCCTGTGTGATCTCAACAAATAAGAAACATATAGGAAAATATGCATTTGTCGGGTAAGCTAACCGAGATCTAACCCTTGTTGTCATCGAGAAGCATTTTTTTTTTCTTGTGTGAAAATATTTTTTTTAGCACGCTCTCCAAGGTCGTCTTCCACAACAAAAACAACACCCCCAATCCTCCTTCTAAACAATACAATATGCTTGATCCAAAAATGATCTTTAAAAGACTTGGTTGAGTTTTAAGCATGTGTTCAATTACCACTTAGGAATTAAGAAAATAAGAAGAACTTAATGAAATAATATTGCAGCCATCATAAAGATTGCAGATCATAAAGTAAGCATAAATAACAACAAACCATAACAACAAGCTTGATAACGGAGTTCGGCAAGGTTGCCTACGTCTTTGGGCCTTTCTCTTAATGGGGGAGGCTTTCTTATTAATCTTCAATGCTTCAAAAGTACATAAAAATTATATCAAAAAGATTACAAGCTGCCCTGGCCGTGTTCTTCTCCACCTCATGAATCCAACGCAACTGACGACACTGAAAAAGGATGAGCGTAGCTCTCAGAATTGGCCTCCAAAGTTCCCCTCCTCAATGACTTCCTTGCATAAAAATGGCTTTAGCTTCATCAATTCTTCAACATTTATTTTGTTCTGAACTCCCAAAAATGCTTGATTTATATAGGATTTTGGTTGGGGATCCTATTCCAACTTCCTCCCAATATCTGACCTCAAATCAGGCTCCAGATCCCCTAATAATGGGACAAAATCTACCAAAACAACATTAAAATCATTAAAAAATCTTAATATATGGTTAAAAACCCACATATCAGAAAATTTTGGGTGCATCCCCCTTTCTTCGGGCCTTTGGTCATATGGAGCGCGCCATATGGCCAAGTGTTAAGTGCTTCTCCCTATTCCTTTGGCCTAGTCCTCGACCCCTGGTTGCTTGGCATGTGGCCTCGGGCTGGTGTACACCTGCACGCCCCATCGAATTGCTCCCAGTCTTAGCTTTTGGTTATATGGAGCGACATGTGGCCCTAGTTGGTCGGGCCAGCCCCCCGCTGACCGGGCTTTACCCCTAACCATGACACCATATACATTCAAATAATATAATGCCACTTGTATAAAGAAGAATCAAACGCACCCTTCTGGTTAGCCCAAGGTTGTTAGTCCATTGACCATGCCCGAAGGTCGGGTGTTCGATCCGCCGGAAGCTCAACCAATTTTGACCCAGCCAACATTGGACAAATTCGGGATGCCACGTGGCACCCTCTGATTGGGCCACGTTTCACCCTGTGATTGGACCGTACAACCCAATCACCAACACAATCAGTGCACAGCCAACACCACGTCACCGTCCTCTCAGCCTGCCACGTCACTACCATACAACCACGTGTCGTACCCTGAGTCTGCTACGTCAGCATACATACTTCCATGTCACCTTCCTAGTCAGCTACCACGTCATCATTCATATTTCCACGTGTTGAAATGTCATTGGGCCACATCAATGTCCGTACAACCACGTGTCATGTCCGTACCGTGCCACATGTCATTTTTTTTTTATTGGTCCACATTAACCCCTGAAAATGAAAAAAATGAGTGACATGTGTCACCTCCTGGTGTTGCCACGTGTCCCTGTTGATGTTATCATGATGTCATGTAGACGTTATCTGTTGACCGTTGACTTTGACTTTGACTTTGACATGTTTGACTTTTTCCCTATTTGAGAAATCGATCAAAATGCGATAACTTTCGCATACAATGTCCATTTTTGGAAACAAATATATGGCCGAAATCAACGCGACGAGCCCAACACAATGTCGCTGGTTTCGTCCAATTACGAGAACTTTGATTTTTAGGCCTTCCTGGATCCATTTTGGATCATTTTGCTAGTTCAGTTGGTTAAAAGTTGCCTTATTAAGTAAGAGGTCTTGAGTTCAAGTCTCTTTTTTGTTATTTATTTTTTAAGTCTCTTTTTTTCTCCATTGTAAATTGTATAAAAGTGAATCACTATAATTAGATTTAATATTTTATTTTAAAGTTATTTATTTTGCATGCAACTTTCTTTTATAAAGTAACTTCATTGTAAAAGTGATCCTTGCTTCTTTTTATAAAAGTGGGTCACTTCATAAAACAACTTATTTGTAAAAGTGAGGGAATAAATTTCACATCCGAAGTCCGTTTTCAGTGTTGTTTTTTTTAAAACCGCCTAATTTTTTGAGATATTTCCATCCATCTCATCAGTTTCAATTTTTTAAATCCATATTATCTACATATTTAATATGTATTCTTCTAGTGATCTTTTGCTTACCAATACCAACTACTTCCAATGGAAATCCCATATGGAGGATTTATTAAGAAGTAAAGGCCTGTACCAGATTACGTTGGGTAAGGAAAAATAACCCACTGATGATGAAAACAAAGCCAAATGGTCTAATAGGAATGACGAAACACATAGACTGATCGAAATGTCCATCTCTCCTGATTTAAGGTTCCACCTTCAAGAAATTGATGACCCCGATGAAGCTTGGGAAAATCTTGAATCTGTGTTTGGTAAATACAATATTATTCGAGCACACCAGTTAGAAAATTAGATATTGACTTTAAGTCCAAATGATTTCTCTTGCATTGAAGACTATCTATCTAAGTTTAAAACATTTAGAATTTTATGTGAAGAGTGTACCATAAAGCTGGAGGAAGAGCGTTGCATCTATATTATTCTTTCTAAGCTAGGTAGTGCATATTATGTTTTCCCCTAAATGTTTGTTTTGGTATATGAATATTCATATATGATTTATATTGCTGTAGATCAGATTAGATCAAGTTAGATCTAGGATTCTAACACTAGGAGGATAAAGTAGAATGGTATTGTTTTGTCTTTGGTGTGCAAGAAGCAGGTTGTAGAAGCTGGAGTTGGAACTTCAAGACTACAGTAGCTAGGAATACACCAAGGACAACCTTCAGGAAAAGGTAAGCCATTCTCATATCTCCTTGTGTAATGATCTTCTTGTTTCTAGGGGAACCATAATAAATCTAGCCCACTCCTCTCTAGGGTTTCTAGGCCAATCCTAAGGAGATATTACTGATCTTTTCAGTGATATCCATGTGAGAAGGAATCTCATAGCATATTGGCAATCATAATCGGGATCCCCCCAAGGGAATTTCCCCCCTTTCCCACTTGGAGATGGGCTCGTAGGATCAACTACACTAGACGAAACATTGGGTCTAGACATGGTGGGAGGATGAATGACAAAGAAAAAGGCCCACTAAAAATTTCCCTTACTTGGACCACTTAAATTTGGTTTCCGAAGCTCCTTTGCTCTCTCCTCACACTACCTCACATGGAAATTATTGTAATGTATTTTGACCATCCACTCCTTTCCTGACATCACAGATTAGGGGGCATTTGTTATAGCCTTAATTTCCACCCTATAGGCGAGAGAGGAAGTCATCAGAGGATTAAATCCATAATACATCTTTTGCCTAGGGTTTTACCCCTTTTGGAGCTCTTTTTTCCCATTTTAGGCATCCTCGTCGGACACCTAGCATACAACCAGTGAGGCCCCCTCGCTGGACACTAGTGAATCAACCCGCAAGGCACTGTCAAACTTCTAGAAATGAAGAGTTACAAGGTGAGAGGCGAGATATGAGTTGGATCTTCATGTCAAAGGCCTAGGAACTCACATCATTCAAGTTTCTAGTGGCCTCTAAAATATCTAGAAGCCTCTCTCAAGTCTCCTCCAAGAGCTATATAAAAAAGGAAATCCTCGGGCAAGAAGGGAGGAGGAATTCAGAGTATTGTTATGTTTTTCAACTGCAGAGGAATCCATCATCACAACTAGAAGTCAGTGAGCCTAGCTTGACCAAGGAGCTACAAGGAGAGGCAAGGAGCAAATGAGCTAAATGAGGATGCATCTTCATCAAGTTGAGGTATGAATTTATATGTATCCTCTATACTTCATTAACATATCATTTGGTTTCCCCCTTGAATGTTTATTTTGGTATATGAATATTCATATATGATTATATTGTTGTAGATCAAATTAGATCAAGTTAGACCTAGGATTCCAACACTAGGAAGACAAAGTAGAATGGTATTGTTTTGTCTTTGGTGTGCAAGAAGCAGGTTGTAGAAGTTGGATCTAGAACTTCAGGACTGCAACAACCATGAATACACTAAGGACAACCTTCAGGAAAAAGTAAGCCATTCTTATATCTCCTTTTGTAATGATCTACTTGCTTCTAGGAGAACCATAAGAAATCTAGCCCACTCTTGTATAGGGTTGCTAGGCCAATCCTAGGGAGATCTTACTGATCTGTTTAGTGATATCCATGTGAGAAAAAATCCCATAACAGTCTAACAACAAAGATTTCATTTTTTGGCCATACTAAATTGTCTCCAACATATAATAGAGAGTCTCTTTACCGGGTGCAAATTCTGACATATGAATGCAACAAAAATATTAATTTACATATCATAAAAACCTTTTTATTTTAGTTTGAGGTTAGTGTCTACTTTCCAATCATGATATGTCTCCATTGGTGGTGTTACTCCTGCCTAATGTTTCTATTCCACTTCCTGAGCTTTGGATCCATGTGAGGAGACTGGTGATGGAACATTTTCTTGATTATGCATCCATTGATTTTTGATTTCCTGATTTTTCTGACAAAGGGACCAAATTTCTCTTTTCTGCTTGTTCATATCCCTGAGGATGATACATATCTCTTGATCATGTTTCTAGGTCTAGTCCTCTACCTTTTCTTTAAGATGGTCTATCTTGGCCTTTTGCACATCAAATTCGCACCTTTGATCTCCTAAGTCAGCCTGCAAATTCTACAATGAACAAACAAAGCAATGGAAAGGGTCTGTCACGACGCCATGCTGCACTCCCTGACATCCCATTCACCATGATGACTACAAGTTCCTCCTCCCTATGAAGAAAGAGCAAATCATAAACGCATGTAATGGTGTTACAGTTCCCGTTGAGGATGAAATGGTTAAAATCCATGATGGGGTGAGATTTTTCATGTATCAGATGTAACATCCACAAACTATCCTGACATGTGAGTTGATGTGGGAAGGGAGAGTCGTAAATCCCACATTGTGATACCATCACCACCCTGAATGAGTTATAAATGTGTATGAGGGAGTGGGATTGCATGTACTAAGTGGAGGAGGCGACTATGATGAGTCAAACTACCTAAGGATGATTTGTGATTCATGATTGATAAGAGGGGTGCTCGAGATCCCCCATTAACTACGTCTCTTGAGATTGAAAATTTCCCGAATTTTTTGATAATTAAAATTACTTTGGGTTGGATCCATGACTTCAAGTATTTTCCTAATTTTTTAAAATAAAACCTTGCCATATTAAGGAGTAAGATGGACAGATAAAACATCATTAACTTTAAGTTTCCCCTGCTTGAGGGTTCAAGTTGTTTTTTCTAGTATGTCTGCTCTAGAGTTTTGATGTCTGAGAACATGAAATAACTGGATTGAGCGAAGGTTTCCCCTTATTGCATGATTCTTTGATAACTCCATTGTAAACTTAGCTGGTGACATTTTCTCAGATGTTGAAGTCTACTTATAACCAATTTTGAGTCCCCTATGGTGATAAGGTCCTCATGTTGCTCCTCTTTTATATGCTTAAGACCCATATATATATATATATATATATATATATATATATATATATATATATATATATATATATATATATATATATATATATATATATAATGTCATGACCTCTTCTTGCTTATTGAAGGCAATCCCTAAACCCCACTCAAAAGACAAAACCTTTGTTCCTTCGAAGTCATAAAGCACTTTCCCACACCTACGATCCCTGATAAAAATAAATTTATATCCAACTTCTTTTATCTCTTTTAATACTTAAATCTAAAATTAAAATAAATTTATTTTATTTTTTTACTTTAATAAAATAAAGTTTGGGTAATGTGGATATTAACAAGATTACCCTATCGTAATTTTCCATCTTCTTTAAAGTCAAACTTAACAAAATACTGATAACAAGATTACCCAATCGTAACTTTCCATCTCTATTAAAGTCAAACTTTTTTTTTTTTTTCCAGCCGAAAAATTGCACGAATTATATTAAGATATAATTTTTCAACAATACAAAATCTGAAAGTAAACAACATGAATACTTCTCCTATCCACCTGTCATCAATAACAAAGGAACTACCTTTTGACAGTTCATTGTCAACAAAAGGACTCATCCTAACCTTGCTGTTCAAAATCAAATTTACTTCCTATCAAAGATACATGACAACAGAAAAAACCAGTGGGCTTGAAAAGATTTAGAAGATGTCAAAATGAAAAGATGTTCCAACATTTTCTCCTTCCCAAGAAGTATATGTCATTCTACCTCTCGTAGTCTCGTAGTCCATAAATAGTGAAACATGAGTTTACAGATCTTGTTAAGGATAGTACGAGGAAGAGTCTCCATGGACATCTAAAAAAATGATTAACCTTCCAACACAAATTTGATCAGGATGTATCTGCCCCCTAGAGAGAGCCACCTATTATACCATCCTAAAATTTTCTGAGAAATTTTTGTAACCAACCAACTCCAATCAACAACTCTATGAGGACTTGTTTTTATAAAATACCTCAAGTATTTAAATCCAACTGACATAGCACTGAAAGTAAAGGGCAAAAGAGCTTTAAAAGGAGTCAAGTCAAAATTTGCAAAGCCTTCAGAGAAAATAGTCGATTTGATCACATTCACTAGTCGATTTGACCACATTCACTGTAAGACCAGCCACATTAAAGTCAAACTTAACATACCGTTCATCACTTTTTGATGACTTACCAAATAGCATTTATCCATGTCAATTTGAATTCAATGTAATGCTTTAATCACTTTTAATGATATGATTAATCTTTTATCACATTTTGTTTTATCAACATTTTTTAAAATATAAATTTAATGAATTACATTAATAAATTACATTAAATAATGAAATAGATTAATAAAATAGAAATTTAATTAATTATATTAATAACGAAATAGATTAATAAAAAAATTTATTATCAATATTTTTAAAAATAGAAATTTAATAAATTACATTAATAACGAAATAGATTAATAAACACACACACACACACATATATATATTATGCTTTTATTTTAAGATATATATTATGGTGTTAACATGATTACCATTTTCCAATTTTTTTCTACTTTATCAATTGGTTTGAGGTTTATGGAAATTGTAGTAAAATCAATTGTAAGGATTTGTAGGTTATATATGAAGAATCATTTTTTTTTAAAGTGGAATTCATGTGATTCATGTCATCTATTTATTTTTCAAGGTAATTTAAATAGTTTAGATTTGAATAGTTGGATTTTTCAATAAGATTGAATTCATCATTTTTCATGTCTATCAAATGTAAAATTGATGATATTTGTATAATCATAATGTTTAGGTTTTCATAGTTTCTCATAATGTTAATTTAGATTTTTGAAAGTAAATTGTGTATGAAGTTTATTAAAAATTCAGTTTTTTGAGTGGACACTTTACCCATCACAAAGAGCAATTGAAGAATGACTTATCTGAACGTTTCATAAACTGCATACACAATTTACTTCCAAAAATATAAACCAACAATATTTATATTTTAAATATTTTTTATACAATTTTATAATGCCAATTTTTTTATTATATATTATCTGTAAATTATATATATAAAATAAAAAATATTATCTGTAAATTATATATATATATATATATATATATATATATATATATATATATATATATATATATATATA
>JASDQU010100801.1:126987-205541 GCA_032191745.1 Picea mariana | reverse complement strand
GATCGGATGCACTTGTTTATGCTAGAGGTTCATCACAGGTTGTTTGGCACAGGTTGGTGCATGGTTGATGCACTTGTTTATGTTGACAGATTGATATATGTTGAGGATTGTTGCCTCATCTTAGTTGGTGTTGAGAGTGTAAGATGAGTCTTGCATATAGATCTGGTGCTCTTGTAGAGTTTTACTCTATTTAGTTGTTGTTGAAAAACCCCCGGATTGAAGTCCATAATAAAAAGAAAAATTGTGCATACATCTTGTGTTATTTGTGTTCCTTGTGGAGATGATTTGTTGATGATATGTTGCTGATATATATTTCTGATATGTATTCACATCTAACTGATTATAAATGACAGCAATGAGTAATGAGCAAATGTTGAATGTTAACTAAGGAGTTTTTGTGTAAGAGGGAAGTTTTGGGAAAAATATCCCCACACTCATTCACCCCCCCCTCTAAGTGTGGTAGGTGTGCCCAACAATTTATACAGTTACAAGAAGTAATTATGAAACTCAATTAGAGGAAAATATTAGGATGGCAGTAACAAAAGATAAAGAATATCAAAGTATTAAATCTAAATTAATAGAAAATCAAGCAGAAACTGAAAAATCAGATCTCAGACTTTCTAAAAATGGACTGGTGATGTACAAAAATAGGTTGTATATACCTGAAGCTAAAGAAATTAAATTTCTAATATTGAATGAATTACATAAAAATACATACTCTTGACATCCTGGCTATCATAAACTAATTACTATGCTAAGGAAGGAATTTTATTGGCCTAACATGAAAGGAGAAATTGTTAAATATCTACCTAAGTGTATAGAATGTTAACAAGTTACAATTGAGCATCGACACCCAACCAGACTATTACAACTTTTACCGGTACCTAAATGGAAATGGGAAATTATAAGTATGGACTTTATAACAGGTTTTCCTAAAAGTAGCAAACAAAATGATTCTATAATGGTTGTGGTTGATAACTTAAGTAAAGCATCACACTTCATACCAGTTAAAAACACTTATAAAGATATTAACATAGAACATACATTTATGAAGGAAATATTCCAACTACATGGAATTCCTAAAACTGTAATCTTAGATAGAGACACGAAATTTACCGAAAACTTTTGGAAAGCCCTTTTTAAAGGATTAGATACACAATTAAACTTCATCACTGCTTACCATCCTCAGATGGATGGGAAGATTGAAAGGACTAATCAAATAGTATAATATATGCTCAGAATTTATGTTATGAATAGACCAAATAAATGGGAATAATATCTACATTTGGTTGAATTCGCTTATAATAATCATTACCAAACTTCGGCTAAAATTGGTCCTTTTGAAATTGTTTATGGAAGAAAATGTAACTCCTATTTCATGATTTAATCATGTCAATAAATTAATGATAGGACCTGAAATGTTAACGGAAATGGAACTAACAGTGAAACATGTACAACAGAATTTGAAAGAAGCTCATGACATGCAGAAAAGTTATGCAGATTCCAAAAGAACTCCAAGAGAGTTCAATATTGGAGACCATGTGTATATAAGAGTAAGGCCTAAAAGAAGTTATTTAATACTGGGAAGGTATACTAAATTAGCTCCTAGATATTGTGGTCCCTTTGAAGTGCTTGCACGAATAGGCAATGTACCCTATCAACTTGCACTCCCAGCCAAGGTAAAAGTACATGATGTTTTCCATGTTTCATTATTAAAGAAATATATACATGATCCTACTCACGATGTGGATTGGAATATGGTATAGGTGGAACCTGAGGGAAATTTCCCATTTGAGTAAGACCCTATTTTCAATAGCAGGGAGCTTACACTCTCGAATCGAGCCATCGGACAGGTAAAGTTGCAATGGTGACACCTTAGTCCCGAAGAGGCTACGTGGGAAATGGAGGATCATATGTGAAAAGCATATCCATTCATGTTCCAAAATGATCCAGGTCAAAATCAAATAACATTAATGATGGTGATAAGTTCTAAGGTGGGGTGGATGTGATACCCCAAAATTTCAAACTTTAAATTTATTATTTTTTTAAACAGTACATTATTGATCCTAGTGATCTAACTCAAAAAATTATTTTTTTATTTTTATTATTTTATTAATAAAAGACAACGAGGAAAACACACATGAGGTGGGACTATTAGAAGAGGAAATCCATGGAATCCAAAGAGAACCACCAAGTGACAACAGAACGGGTACAAGTGGTGAAGATTGGTTGAGTTAACTCAACAGAAGTGAGGCAAGATCTCAGGTTTTTAGGAACATGTGTAATAAGCAGATTGACAGGTGGTCAAAAAGAAAAAAATTGACTTGAAAGGTGTTCAAAGAGCAAGAGGCTCATACAAGTGTCAAATACCTATGAAAATATTAAAATAAAAGAAATACAAGAGAATGGGGCGTCATTCTGATTCAGATGAGAAATTTGATAAGTACTGAAATGACACGGAGAATATTCACATAAATATTGGAACCCTATACTCTGTGAGAGGTCATTTGGATGGGTTTGGGTCAGGATTTAGCTCAAGGGTGACAGAGAAGGAATAGGTGGTATCTTTGATCTAAGGTTGGGAGGAACAACCCACTTTACGTGTGTTTTCCCTTAAGGAAATCCAGTTACAGATTTTTTTACAATCTGCTTCTTCCATTCTATTATGAATTTGAATATTATTTCTTTAAGATTCTATAGATAATCTATTTAAAATTCCTTAGTGTCAAGATATAAGTTATAGTTATTCAGTTAGTATTTTAATTATCATTCAATTGAAGTTATTGATATATATATAAATTTTATCATGTATCATTCTACTATACAATTGCCACAATAAATATCGAGGATAACGATTTTATTTATATCCGATGTAAAGTGTTTTAAACAAACTAGATATAAAGCCAATATATCTTTTGCGATAAATAAACATAGAGTAAAATTAGTTTATATGCAATGAACATAATAATATCAAGGACGATAGATATATTATCATAGATAACTTCAAAATATACACACAGGTAGGAAATTGAGTACATGCAATAAACAAGAGAAATGTATAGACATGGCCATTAGAAATCTCTAGAAAAAATATACATAGAGAAGAATGAATACATATAACCCATGAATTCAAGACCAGATGACAATGTCGTTGTTATGGTCATAATATAACGAAATGATAAAGTTGTGTATTTCGTTAAAAAGAAAAGATAACGATAAATATGGTCATCTCTGTAAATATTAGAGATTTTCCTTTATAAAATAAGTTATCAGTAACACAAATGGTGTCAAACTGACTCCATAAGCGTAGGGAGAAAAACCCCCTTTTAATATAGATAATCAATACTCTGTCCTAAATTTAAACTCCAATGAAAAATTATAGAACCATCTTGCATACGCAAACTACCCAGTTACAGAGCAACCTAGCTATAAAACGAAATGGGTTTAAATAAATTAACCATCTAACTAACTTCGAAGACAACCATGGGTATCAACATTCATTCATAGAAAGGGTATATGAGGGAAACCAAAGTACCTTTTTAAAGGTCGAGTAGCCTGTATGAGGATTCAAGCCACTACCTTCCAGCAAAGGATGCAATAACTGAAGTTAGTATAATACCCGAGAAAAGAATATCATCACAAAAGGAAAAAGGTTATCGAAAGCAATAAATACTTACAGGACTTTCGAATAAATATTTTTGTGTAGAAACCCTACCATTATTTGGTCGAAAAATATATGCAATAACCCAAAAACAAGTTATAAAATAAAACTCAAACTTACATAGGTAAATAATGAAAGGATAGGATATGAAACTATTACCAGAAATAACTTGGGTTCAAGTTCGATTTCCTATAGAACACCTCAAGCGACCAACGACAATTTTCTCATCTCTGATGGGTACCCTCGGAAACAACAAGGGCCTGATCATTAGCCAAGCATCCAAACAAATTATATCAAAATAGAGGAATGAGAACAATAAACGAAATAAGACCAAGTTTCATGCTATAATACTTTGTGGCGCTCTCCATATCTAAAAAATAAGAATAGGGTTATGGTAGGAGAACAACTAAATTTTATCCAGAATAAAGAAAATGCATGCAGGACAGTAGGTTTCTCAACAAACCACCACCCTCGGCGAAGCTCGTAATGGAACTATTAAACTAGGTAAATACCAAGACTCCAAACAATATTATAACTAGGCTTTTATTGACAGAGCAAGCCAGAGAAAAGGCATATGAACTTTAAAGGTGGAATAGATGACATAGACTTCACAATTATGGTAAAGGAAAACTAGGAATAGAGAAAACAAAAAACCCTAGTGAACCAACGGGTAACCTCTCCTTCCACTACAAGTTTCCTAACAATAAATTAGAAAGGAGAAAACTATGATCGGGACTTACCCTCCCAACTCTTACTATAAGAAAACCACACTTGGCACACAAAGAGACTACCATGAGAAAAAGGGACAGATGTTATTATGAGTGCAAGGTACGTTCAAACCAAAAATTTATTAATTTTCAACCACCCCTTCTTTATTATCCCCAAGCATGATTATCACTAACCAAACAAGCATAATAATATATATGATTAATAATTTGTCACTTATGTTTTTCCATAACCGAAGGGTTGGGTTAAGTATCAAGTGCTTATAATGCTATCAAGCCACTGTCAGACAGTTGGATTAGGTTGATGGATAGCTGGTATGGATTTTTGGTTGTCATTGATGTCAACCATTGGAGAGTGATATTGTAGATTGATGCCAACCCTTATTGATTGATGTCAACCATTGGATAAAGTCCGGTAGCACAAAGGTTTGGGTAATGGACCCAAGGTTGTTTCATGTATAATGGTATGAGTTTTAATATATTTGAAGGTAAGACTATTCTAGATGGATATTACATGTCATTCCATTTCCAATGGTATGTGGAACGTCACATAACGCCTCACGGTTAGAGAGTTATGGCTGTGTGAAGTTGGAGAACCCAGGTTTGGGTAATGGACCCAAGTTTGTTTGATGGATAATGGTATGTGTTTTGATATATTTGCAGTTAATACTATTCTATATGGATAGTACATGTCATTCCATTTCCAGTGGTATGTGGAACGTCACATAACTCCTCACAATTAGAGAGTTATGGCCATGTGAAGTTGGAGAGCCCTCATGAGTCTTCTAGAAGCCCCAAAAGGTCAAAGTAGTCAAAGTGGTTTAGGAAATTTTTAGAAGTTTAATAATAAATTTAATTGATGACTGTACTATAATTCAAAGTGAATACAAAATAAATTATTTAAATAATAAATTTAATGGATAAATTACTAAGTTGACAAGTGGTTAGAAGTTGGTTAGCCCTAAAATAAGGAAAGTGGTTTAAGATGGTTAGAAGGTAACCCATTGAGGTAAAGTGAAGTGATGAGTGTACTACAAGTCAAAGTGGATATAAAATAAATTATTTAAATAATAAATTTAATGGATAAATTACTAATTGGACAAATGGTTAGAAGTTGGTTAACCCTAAAATAAGGAAAGTGGGTTAAGATGGTTAAAAAGTAACCCCTTGAGGAAGCTACATGAAAGTATAAATAAGAGGCAATGATCTCTCATTTTATATAAAACTTGAGCATATTGAATATATACAGGTGACTGAGGTAACCAAAGGATATCTAAGCCAAATTTCAGAGAGAAGGTGAAGTAAAGAAGGCCGAAATTCAAGGGAGGATAAATTCTTTTGATGATGCTTTCTAAGGTATGTTATTTACAGGACATCTCACCATTTTCATAATAACTTTTTTTCTAGAAAGATTCAGAACGTGAAATTAATGCAACATTGAGAAAAAATATCCAAGTATCTTTGGTACTAATTTCAGCTTGTGGGTCGTTTTTTGGAGTTACACACCATGGAAAATAGGGCTTTTGGCTATTCCTAAAACTAGTCTAAAGCAAGTGTTTCGAGTAAAAAACTCATAACTTATTCATAACAGATCCAAATTTAGTAAGATCAAAATTTTTGGTTATAGTACATTCTATAGTATTCTATGTACAATTTTCAGATCCATACAACAAATATTCTATGTGGGGCACACTCTACAAGTGTGCTCTCTAGAATAAGCCAAAATTCAACAAAGTATGTCATTTTTGCTATAACTCCTTTTCTGAGAAGTTCCAAGTAGTGACACCTAGAGGAATTGAATAAAACAAACTAACAAACATTGTATACTATTTTCAAATCTTCATTCATTACAGGTACATAGTTATGATTATTTCAAGTTAGGGTTGTTGACTAATCCAAAACTAGTCATGTGAGACTAAAGAAAAGTTTGATTAAAATACTAGTCTCTTGTTGTTAAAGTTAAGGAAGGTTTGCATGTATGTGATCATATACACCAAATCTATTACAAATTTACAAATCATATTTGGATGATGAAACTGATGAGGTCTTTTGGTTGAAGTACATTTTGGATACATGGTTGAGACAAGTAGTTGATCAGTTGGCACATACATGAGGTGTATAGTTGATGATGTTGGTACATCTTGATGATTCATATATTATGAATAGTTGATACATGATTGGTACATACTTGGTACATCATTGGAGGCACTTGTTAGTATTATTGTTGACACATGGTTTATGGATAATGTAGCATACTTGTATTGGTATATTATTACAAGCACATATTGATCTTGGTGATGATTATGAGTTGATGTGTTATGCTTGGTTGGTGCACATCTTTGAGATTTGTCTTAGTGATTGATCTTGGTTATTAGATATGATTTGGTTGATAATATTGATGAGACAGGTTGTTGTGATAGGTTGTTTGGACAGGTTGTTGTGACATTTTATTTGCAAAGGTTTGGTGCATGGTTGATGCACTTGTTCATGGTACAGGTTGAGGTACAGGTTTGGTGCATGGTTGATGCACTTGTTCATGGTACAGGTTGAGGTACAAGTTGGTGCATGGTTAATGTACTTGTTTATGGTAAATTTTGGTGCATTGTCGATGCAATTGTTTATGGTATAGGTTGATTACAAGTTGAGGTACAGGTTGATGCATGGTTGATGCATGGTTCAGGTTATTGGTACAGATTGTTTGGTGCAGTTTGATTGGTACATGTTTACAGCAGTATATATTATAGTGATAGTGTGACAGTGGTTCCATCATTCTACTTATATGCCAGGGTGGTTGGACGGGGCAAGGAAAGGTGGTTGTAACCACCTTCCAGTTGTAGCCAAATAAAATAGGAGGTCGTATCCTCCTTCTAGTTGTAGCGAGAGAATTGGGGAGTTGGAGATTCCCTCATATGTTAGCCTAAGAAATTAGGGGGTTGGAGACTCCTTCTAGTTGCATCTGAAAAACAAAGGAATTTTATGCTTCCAATGAATGTAATTCTTAAAGACATATAAGAAAAAGCATTATGTGTTTTTCTCCCGCTTTGGGTTTCCACGTAAAAACACTGGTGTAATTTGTATGTGTTGGATTACTGAGAGGGGGGGTGAATCAATAATAGCATAATTATAATCCTTTTTCTTCAAATGTTATATCAATGTAGAATTATTATCCAATAACGATTATAAAGAAATAAACAATCACACACATACACAGTACACCAGTGTTTTACATAGAAACCCAAATCGGGAGAAAACCACAGAATGTTTTTTCTTATATGTCTTGAAGAATTACGTTCATTGGAAGCACCAACTTCCTTTGTTTTCCAACTGCAACTGGAAGGAGGCTCCAACCCCCTAGTTTCTCAAGCTACAACCTGAGGGAATCTCCAACTCCCCAATTCTCTGGCTACAACCCCCTATGTTCTCCAGCTACAACTAGAAGGTGGATACAACCACCTGTCCTTGCCCCATCCTTCCACCCTGAAGTAGAATTAGAATGATGGAACCACTATCAAACTATCACTGTGAGATATACCATTTTAAACCTATACCAATAAATATGAACTATGCATCAACCATGCATCAACCTGTAATCAACCTGTGCCATAAACAAGTGCATCAACCATGCACCAACCTCAACCAAAATCCCTCATCAATTTCATCATCCAAATATGATTTGTAGCTCTATAATATACCTGGTGTATATGATCACATTCCTGCAAACATTCCTTAACTTTAACAACAAGAGACTAGCATTTTCATCAAACTTTTCTTTAGTCTCACATGCCTAGTTTTGGATTAGTCAACAACCCTAACTTGAAGTAATCATAACTTTGAACATGTAGTGTATAAAGATCTAAAACTGATACACAATGTTCTTCAATGTTTTTTATGCAATTATTCCAGGTGTCACTACTTGGAACCTCTCATAAAAGAAGTTATAGAAAAAATGGCATACCTTGCTGAATTCTGGCTTATTCTAGAGATCGACCTTGTAGAGAATTCCCCTCATGAAATATTCATTGAATTTCTTTGAAACGGTTACAAAGAATACTACAAACTATACCCTAACCAACACATTTTGTCTCACTGAATTTGGATCTGTTATGAAGAAGTTATGACATTTTTACCTGAAACACCTATTTTTGACTAGTTTCAGGACTAGCCACAAACCCTATTTTCCACGAAGTGTAACTCCCAAAATACAATGACCCACAAGCTGATTTTTTTACCATAGATACTTGGGTATGTTTTCGCAATGTAATAGAAATTTCATGGTCTAAATCATTATAAAAAAAAAATTATAGTGAAAATGGTGAAATGACCTGTAAATAACACACCTTAGAAAGAACCATCAAAAGAATTTATCCTTCCTTTCATTTCGGCCTTCTTTTCTTCACCTTCCCTCAGAAAATCAGTTTAGATATCTATGGTTACCTCATACACCTATATATATTCAATATGCTCAAGTTTAACTAAAATGAGAGAGCCTTGCCTCTTATTTATACTCTCCAAGTAGCTTCCTTAAAAACATCTTCTAGGTCACTTGGCCCACTTTCCTTATTTTAGGGTTAACCCACTTCTAATTTCTCCATTAAATTTGTTATTGAAATAATTTATTTTGTATTCGCCTTGAATTATAATACAATCATCACTTCACTTTATTATTTACCTTTTAAAATATCATAAACCACTTTGACTACTTTGACCTTTTGGGGCTTCTAGATGACATATGAGGGTCCTCCAACTTTGTAAGCCATAACTCTCAAACCGTGAGGAATTATGTGACATTCCACATACCACCAGAAATGGAATGAAATGTACTATCCATATAGAATAGTATTACCTTCAAATATAGAAAAAATCATATTGTTATCCACCAAACAAACTTGGGTCCATTACCCAAACCTAGATTCTCCAACTTCACATGGTCATAACTCTCTAACCATGAGGAGTTATGTGGCGTTCTACATACCACCAGAAATGGCATGACGAGCACTATCCATATAGGATAGTTTCCCTAACAAATTTACTATCCTTCATATCATTATTCCACAATTAATCACGGGTTCTCTTACTCCGCAAAGCGTCTTTCCATGAGGGCTTTCACCATAAGGGGACCACTTTGGAGTTCATCCATATTTACTTCTTATCAACCATGAAAAAACAATAATGATTCATATTTACATCAAACAATATTGGGTCCATTACCCAAACCTTTGTGCTACGGGGCTTTCTTCAAGGGTTGACATCAATGACAACCAACCTTAATCAACAATCTCCCCCTTTGGCATTGATGGCAATACTCTGATGCAATATTGAAATCATATCACTCATGTTCCCCCTGGAACCATGCCTTTGTCCTCTGCATCTGATAAATCTGCCTCTTTCCTCTGCATTTGATAAATCTCTCCCCCTTTGTCATCAATGACAAAGGTATCTTTCCATCCAGGGTTGCTCCCCCTGACCGAACTGTCCTCTTATGGTGCTTCCTCGTGTACATATAAGACATATAAGATAAGCATTCAAAAAGCATTCATTTTGGAGTAGAAATAACTCCAAGTATTTGGTGAAGATATTCAAAGGCTTCCCGTGGAAGTGGTTTTGTAAAGATGTCTTCCACTTGTTATTTTGTGCCCACATACTCAACTCTGATGTTCTTTTCTGCAACGTGTTCCCATAGAAAGTAATACTTGATTGGAATGTGCTTCGTCTTGGAGTGCATCACCGGGTTTTTTGAGATACTGATGGCACTTGTATTATCATAATATATTGGAATGGGCTCATCATACTCAACCTGTATATCTATCAAAGTTTGTTTCATCCAAAGAACCTGTGTACAACATGATATTGTTGCAATATACTCTACCTCGGCTGTAGATAGAGATATTGATGATTGTTTCTTACTTAGCCATGATACCAAACACTCACCTAAGTAGAATGATGTTCCACTGGTGCTTCTTCAGTCATAAATACAACCTTCCCAATCTACATCTGTGTAGGCAATAAGTGATAGATATTTTCCTTTTGGATACCATAATCCAAAATCTTTTGTTCCTTTGAGATATCTGAATATCCTCTTTACTACTAATACATGTGATTCCTTTGGTGATTCTTAAAATCATGCACCTATCCAACTACCTGCATTACATCTGGTCTGGATGTTGTCACATATAGTAGGCTTCCAATCATTGACCTATATTGCCTCTGATCTGTAGACTTCGAATCGTCATCTTTTCTCAACTTACAACTGGTTTGCATGGGAGTGATAACTTGTTTGCAATCTTCCATTCCGAACCTCTTTAGCATTTCTCTGATATACTTGGTTTGAGAAATAAAAATTCATTGGTTTCTTTGACGTATCTGAAGTCCCAGAAAGAAGGATAGTTCTCCAAGTAACGAAATTTCAAGTTCATTTTGCATGTCTTTTGCAAATTTTTGTCTTAACCTATCATCATCACTACCAAAACTAATATCATCAACATAAACTTCAATTAATAAAATATTACCTTGACTTACCTTGATGTAGAGGTTGTTAGCTACACTTCCTTTTCTGAACCATGCCTACTGCAGATGTTTATCTAGTCTAGAGTACCATACTTTAGGAGCCTGTTTTAGACCATACAAGGCCTTCTTTAATTTACACACATAGTATGTGTTCTCTGACAACTGAAATACTTCTAGTTGTTCAATGTAGACTTCTTTTTCAAGTTCACCATTCAGAAAAGCTAATTTTATGTACATCTGATATACTTTAACATTTTTGGAGCATGCATAAGCTAAAAGAAAATGGATTGTTTCCATTCTGGAAACTGGGGAAAATGTCTCTTCAAAGTCGATTCCTTCAATATGTGCATATCCTTTACATACCAATCTAGATTTGTTCCTTATAACTTGTCCATCTTCATTCAATTTATTCCTGAAAACCCATTTTGTGTTGATCATATTCTTATTCTTTGGTCTTGGAACCAATTCCCAAGTGTCATTTTTCTCTATTTGATCCAATTCTTCATCCATGGCCTTATTCCAAAATTCATCCTTGTTGGCTTCTTCAAAACAGTTTGGTTCAATTGTAGATAAGAGTGCTAGGTGTGTTTGTTCTGGTGAACGGATTTTTTTTCTAGTCTCAACTTCTGCATCTTTGTTTCCAATAATCTGATCTCAAGGATGATTCTTATGTACTTGTTTGTTAGGTGTCTTTGGAGATACTTGTTGAACTTACTCTTCTTCTTCTATCGGATTCTCTTCATCTTCATCTTCCTCTTCTACTTCTTTTTCATCTTCTTCTTCAAAAAGTTGTTCCATTGATTTGTTTTCTTCTTCCTTTGATTTTGGTCTGTCATCAATTGTTACGTTGATGCTTTCCACAACTTTGTTTAATCTTAGATTGTAACACTTGTATGCTTTCCTTGTACTTGAGTAACCAACAAGTATTCCTTTGTCCACACGAGAGTCAAACTTTCCCATTCTACCAACTTCTTTTTTGATGTAGCGTTTGTTTCCAAAAACTCTGAAGTGCTTCACATTTGTTGGTCTTCCTTTCCATAGCTCATAGGGAGTTTTATCAATGTTGTTTCTGAGAATTACTCTGTTTTGAATGTGAACTGTTGTATGCACTGCTTGTATCCGAAAAATATCTGTCAACTCTGAATCCATTATCATTGTTCGAGCCATTTCTTGTATTGTCCTATTCTTTCTTTCAACAACTCCATTATGTTGAGGTGTCCTAGCGATGAAGAATTGTCTTTTTATTCCATGATTGTTGCAGTAGTCCATAAATTCTTTTGAGGTGAATTCTTCTCCATTATCCAATCTTAAGCATTTGATTCTTGAATCCATCTCATTTTCAACCATGTCCTTGTAGATCTTGAAATTTTCAAAATCTTCTGAATTGTTCTTGAGAAAGCAAACTGCAATCGTTCTTGTATAATCATCAACTAATAACATAAAGTATCTCTCACCTTTTAAGCCTTTTTTTGTAGTTGGTCCAAGTAGATTAGTATGCACAATTTCCAGTGGTTTTGTTGTTGAATGTTCCTTTGATTTGAACCTGGTCTTTGTTTGCTTTCCTTATTGGCAATGCTTGCATAAAGTGTTGGTTGGTTTCGTGATCTGGGGCATTTCTATGATTGCTTCTCTTTTGTTGACTTTGACAAGATTATCAAAATGCGTGTGACCCATTATTTTGTGCCATAGACAACTTTCATCTTCCTTTCCTAGACAACACTTTTCATTTCCAATTTCGCTTAACACATATATGTTGCTTGAAGTTCTTGCAGCTGTAGCGACCAATTTCCCTGAACCTTCTTTCATTATCTCACACTTTTGTGAATTGAAAGTAAATTTAAGACCTTGGTCACACATTTGACTCACACTTAAAAGATTTTGTTTCATATCTTCTACTAGTATAACATTTTCTACCTTTTCATTCTTGTTCCCAATTTGGACTATGCGTTTTCCAATGATTTTGGTTGAATCATCATTTTCGAAGGACACTGATCCATCTCTTTCCTTTTGTAATGTAAGAAATTTGTCTCTATCACCTATCATGTGTTTTGAACATCCACTGTCAACATACCAACCACATTTCTTCTGTATAGATTGTAGAGCGATTGTGCATTCTTCATTGCTATATTGATCTTGCATTTTTATCCATGTCATTTTCTGAGGTTCTTGTTTGTGACTCTGTTGAGGTTCTTTAGGAGGGACTGTCATTCTGCAATTTTTGGCCATGTGTCCAAAATTGTTACATTTGTAACATTCCACTTCAATGCTCAAAATTTCAAACCTATTGTGACTTCTTCTCTGTGTTTCACTAGGTATTCTTGAATAACCCCTTTGTGTATGGATCTCAAAGTAGTTATTGTTCCTGTTGTTAGCTCTGCAATTTACAGCTTTATGTCCAAAATTATTACATGCATAACATAAACCAAAAAATATAGTTTGATACCTGGTAGTTGAAGATTTTCTGAAAGGAGGTGCTCTTATGAATCCTTCTTCTTCTTGAGTCTTGTCTATCTATTGTTGATTCTGAAATATGAATCTTCTCGGTGGAGGAGTGTCCCTGTAATCTTCCTTGTATATCTTTTTATCCCCTTTGATTGTTTCTGCATAGCTTTTTGGATTTTTTTCTTGATCTATTGTTTTGGAGCTTGATCTATTTTCTGTCTGATTGTATCCAAGTCCGAACTTGTCAAGATGATATTTTTGACTGTTGATAATGTCATCCAGAACTTTTGAGCTTATCTACATATTTTTCTTTTGAATATCCTTTCTTAGTGTGACAATCTCTGCTTCTAGGTTTCCAATGATCATGTCCTTTATTTCTAGATGTTCTTTGAGTGCTTCTTCAATTCTTTTATCTTCTTCTATTTGAACCTTCAATTTTGCGATGATTTATTCTAGTTCTTGAGTGTTATTTTTTTTATCTAGTTCTGCTTGTAGTTTATTTTTTTTCTTCTTTTCTCTTCTGATAACTTCTATGGCAATCATTAATTCATCTCGGAAGTCAACTTCCTCCTCTTCAATTTCTTCTTCATATGCTTCTTCATATTATTCTTCAGAGTCTTCTTTATCAAAGTCGTCTACTACCATGAATAGAACTCTCCCTATTTCACTGTCACTGACTTCGTCTTCATCTGATGATGAAATGTTTTCTTTGGTGCAAAAGTTTTTCTTGAAAACTTTCTTTGTAGTTCTTTTACATTTATATGTTTGTATTCCTTTTGAGTAATCTTCATCATGTTTCTTTTTCTTATGAGGACATTTGTTAGAAAAATGACCAATACCATCACAATTAAAACAAATTAAAGGATGCTTACCTCTATACCTACCGTTGGTTCCCTTGTTCAGTCTTTTGACGAAATTGGACACTTCATCATCATCTTCTGAGATGTCGTTGTTGCTGCTATATTCTTCTTGTTCCTTCTTTTTTCTCTTTGATCTTTTGGATGCTTTGAAGGATGCTTCTTTTACATCTGGATTTTCCTGTTCAGTTGTCATCTCATATGCTGTGAATATTCCATGCAGTTTTTCCATGCTTATTGAGTTTAGATTCGATCTTTCTTCTAGTGATGATATATTAGGGTTGAATCTCATAGGAAGAGATCTTAGTACCTTTTGAACAATTACAGATTCTTTGATTTCTTCTCCCAATCCTATGATTGCATTCACTGTTTCATCGACTCGTAAGAAGTAGGTTGTGATATCTTCATCTTCCTTCATTTTTAGTTGTTTGGACTGACCTCTGTAAGTTTGAAGTTTTCTTCTTTGACTTTTGAATCTCCTTCATAAATATTTTGAAGCTTGTCCCAAATCTCTTTAGCAGATTTACAATGTGCAACTTTGGTGAATATCGTATCACTGAGACCATTCAAAAGTGCATTTTTGGCTTTGAAATTATTCTCACCGAGTTTCACTTCTTTGTCATTTGTTGGTAGAACTGTTGGTGTTGTGTATCCATCTAAAATTGATTGACAAACATGAAATCCATGTGCCTGTATATATGTCTTCATCCTTATGCTGCAAAAAACATACTTATGTCCATCAAACTATGGTATTCCATTTTTATACAAGTTGGTACTTTCCATGATCTACCTTTCATTGGTTAAACTGATTTATGAAGGAACCTGCTCTGATACCAATTGTCGGATTACTGAGAGGGGGGGTGACTCAGTAATAGTGTAATTATAATCTTTTTTCTTCAAATGTTATATCAATGTAGAATTATTATCCAATAATGAGTAGAAAGAAATAAACAATCACACACATACACAGTACACCAGTGTTTTACGTGGAAACCCAAATCGGGAGAAAACAATAGAATAATTTTTCTTATATGTCTTGAAGAATTACATTCATTGGAAGCACCAACTTCCTTTGTTTTCCAACTGCAACTGGAAGGAGGATCCAACCCCCTAGTTTCTCAGGCTACAACCTAAGGTAAGCTCCAACTCCCCAATTCTTTAGCTACAACCAGAAGGAGGCTACAACCCCCTATGTTCTCCGACTACAACCACAAGTCCTTGCCCCGTCTTGTCACCCTGAAGTAGAAGTAGAATGATGGAACTACTGTCACACTATCACTGCGAGATATACCATTGCAAACCTATACCAATAAATCTGAACCATGCATCAACCATGCATCAATATGTACCTCAACCTGTAATCAACCTGTACCATAAACAAGTGCATCAACCATGCACCAACCTCAACCAAAATCCCTCATCAATTTCATCATCAAAATATGATTTGTAGCTCTATAATATAACTGGTGTATCTGATCACATTCATGCAAACCTTCCTTAACTTTAACAACAAGAGACTAGGATTTCCATAAACTTTTTCTTTAGTCTCACATGCCTAGTTTTGGATTAGTCAACAACCTTAACTTGAAGTAATCATAAATTTGAACCTGTAATGTATAAAGATATGAAACTGATATAAAATTTTCTTCAATGTATTTTATGCAATTCCTCCAGGTGTCACTACTTGGAACCTCTCAAAAAAGGAGTTATAGCAAAAATAGCATACCTTGTTGAATTCTGGCTTATTATAGAGATTGACCTTATAGAGCGTGCCCCACATGAAATATTCATTGAATTGATATGAAACTATTACACATCATAATAAAGAATGTACCCTAACCAACACATTTGGTCTCACTACATTGGGATCTGTTATGAATAAGTTATGATGCTTTTACCTGAAACACCTATTTTTGACTAGTTTCAGGACTAGCCACAAACCCTATTTTCCACGGAGTGTAACTCCCAAAATACAATGACCCACAAGATGAATTTTTTACCACAGATACTTGGGGGTATGTTCTCTCAATGGCATAGCAATTTCACAATCTGAATCATTATATAAAAATAGTTATAGTGAAAATGGTGAGATGACTTGTAAATAACATACCTTAGAAAGCACCATCAAAAGAATTTATCCTTCCTTGCATTTCAGCCTTCTTTTCTTCACCTTACCTCAAAAATTCAGCTTAGATATCCTTGTTTACCTTACACACGTATAGATATTCAATATTATCAAGTTTAATTAAAATGAGAGAGCCTTGCCTCTTATTTCTACTCTCCAAGTAGCTTCCTTAAAAACATATTCTAGGTCACTTGGCCCACTTTCCTTACTTAGGGGTTAACCCACTTCTAATTTATCCATTAAATTTATTATTTAAATAATTTATTTTGTATTCACTTTGAATTAGAATACACTCATCACTTCACTTTATTATTTACCTTTTAAAATCTCTTAAACCACTTTGACTACTTTGACCCTTTGGGGCTTCTAGATGACATATGAGGGTCCTCCAACTTCGTAAGGCAGTAACTATCAAACCGTGAGGAGTTATGTGACATTCCACATGCCACCAGAAATGGAATGACATATACTATCCATCTAGAATAGTATTACCTTCAAATATAGCAAAAATCATATCGTTATCCATCAAACAAACTTGGGTCCATTACCCAAACCTGGGTTCTCCAACTTCACATGGTCATAACTCTCTAACCGTGAGGAGTTATATGACATTCTACATACCACCGGAAATGGAATGGCAATCACTATCCATCTAGGATAGTTTCCCTGACAAATTCATTGTCCTTCATCTCATTATTCCACAATTAAGCATGGTTTCTCTTACTCCGCAAAGCGTCTTCCCATGAGGGCTTTCACCATAAGGGGACCACTTTGGAGTTCATCCATATTTACTTCTTATCAACCATAAAAAAACAATAATGAGTCATATTTGCATGAAAAAATATTGGGTCCATTACCCAAACCTTTTTGCTACGGGGCTTTCTTCAAGGGTTGACATCAATGACAACCAACCATAATCAACAGTATGTGTATGATTTCTCATTTGTTCATTGTTTAGTTACTCTAAAACTATTGGATGATAATGATACTTTGATATAACACTTGCATATTGTGGTTAAAAAGGATTCAATTTCTCTACTATTGATTCACCCCCCCTCTCAGTAATACAATAATTGGTATCACAGCAAGTTCCTTCAGGAAATAGTTTAACCACTAGAAGGAGATCATGGATTATTCTGAGAATTGACTACCAATGTTTAATGGTCATAATGGTTTTAAGTATGATATGTGGAGCATAAGGACGAAAGTATTTTTACAGGAACAGGGACATTATATTTGGCTATCCATTTTAATAGGATGTGATAGTTTAAAAAGGGAAAAGATTGCAACCAAGAAGAATAACAAAATAGAAATGGATTTAATCTAGGAAGGATTATATAATCCGGTAAGAGAAAAGGTTGGTAAATATTCATCAGCCAAATAACTTTGGGATAAGTTACATGACATATATTCTTAACCCATTGTAGATTCAGAAAATGTCAAAGAAGATGCAAATACAGAACAAGAAGAAAGATGTTCCTCATGTCAGACAGATTTGGAAGAAGAAGAGTATGAAGACGCAGAAGTTGATTATAGAGAAAAATTGATCAGTGCAATTGAATATCTAAAGAAAGAAAGAGAATAAAACAAGTCATCGAAGAAAGAATTGATGAAGCAAAAGGAAAGTGTTCAAGGTTCCGAAAAATATTAGAAGGTCATCAATAATTTAAGAGCTCAACTAAAAGAGGCCAGAAGAATTGAAGAAACTCTAGAATATCGAAATAAATGTTTAGAAGCCAACATAACATAGCAGCACAAAAGGAAGAAGTAGAAAAGAGAGAAAAGATATTGATGGATCATCTCAAGGAAATAACCAATGACTGAAACCAACTTGAGGAAGAGTTTAGTCAAGAAGAGAGAATACTCGAAGAATAAATAATTACATTGAAAATCCAACTTGAAGAAGAAAAGAGAATAGAAGAGGTCATGGAGTCTCGTATAAAGAAGAAAGAAGAAGAGGTTGAGAATCTTGAAGAAGAAATTGTCACACTAAGAGTCAAAATCGTCAATCTCAACAAGAATGTTGAAGAGACAGAAACATCCACATCAGTTGTAGAGAATGAAGAGAATCACTCTACATTTCTAGAAAAGAAGAATGACAAAAATAGAAAGAGTTATGCAGAAGTACTCAAAGGAATGGATCATGGTCAACCAGAATCTAAGAAAACTAATAAAGATACATCTTCAAGAAGACCATCCATGTTCAAGCCACAAATAAGCTTCAATCATGATCATGATCGGTCAAGAAATAAATTCAGAAGGACTACACCACAAAGAAGATCATTCACTCCCAAGTATGCAAATTTCTTTTATGGTCATTATTTTTATTGTACTAACTTTGGACATAAGGTTGCGGATTGCAGGGATTATAAAAGAAATGTTCAAGCAACAAATGTCTATGTGGCCCCATGTAACATTGAATGTTACAAATGTCATAACTATGGACACATAGCTCGTGATTGTAGAAGAATGATAGATAATTCCATGAAAGAGAACATTGATATCAAACATAAGAAAGTATGGATAAGAAAATAGGAAGAACAGGTGAAAAAATACTAGGTCCTAGAGATTGCAAGATTGGCAATAAAACGAGATGAAGAAAAATCTACAAAGAAAAAGAAGGATGTCAGATATAGAAAGGTTTGGAAAATAAATGTAAGAAAAGAAGGACAAGTAAATAAGGAACAGGTTCAAGGTATTGTACTTTCAGGTATTGTAGTGAAAGATGAATACATAGACAGAAAGAAATAAGTTAGAGCTCAGAGAGATGATGGATATACCAATGAAGATGATGATGAATACACATTAGAGCAGGAATTGCTCTGAGCCATCTGACTTAGAGACTCTCAGGTAATATGAATATTAAACAGACGGAGTCTGTGTGATAACTGTGATAGAACAAAGACCCATCCTTCGAGAATATTGTAGAGTTTGAGAAGGCAGATCTAGAGAATTCAGTTAGTAGGAGAATAGTTTGATAGATTAATCAAGACTTCATGATAGTATAATGATAAATGGGTCAAAATTATGGATGGTTGCACAAGGAGATTCTTGGACACTATGGACAGAGATGGATTTGTAAGAATACTTAGCAGGTTTGGATAGATATATGAAAGTGCACGAGAGCATGGATTCATAGATTGGTTCAGAGAGTGGTTCAAAGACAAAGGAACATTATCATACTGGATGATAATTACACAGGAAATAGATTGAACAATGCTAATGGATTCCAAATTGATAGATAGTTTTGGACACATGCAGTGCATACAACAATTCACATTCAAAATAGGGTAATGCTCAGAAACAACAATAGAAAAATCCCTACGAACTATGGAAAGGAAGTGCAGAGAACAACCTCTACATCAAGGTAACTCAAGGTAGTATTTTATTAATTGAAATTTATATTGATAATATTGGTTTTGGAAGTACTAATGACATGCTAAGCCAGAAATTTGCAAAGGATATGCAAAATGAATTTGAAATGTCATTACTTGGAGAACTATCCTTCTTTCTGGGTCTTCATATATGTCAAAGAAACAAAGGAATTTTTATTTCTCAAACTAAGTATATCAGAGAAATGCTAAAGAGATTCAGAATGGAAGATTGCAAACTAGTTACCAGTCCTATGCAAACCATTTGCAAGTTGAGCAAAGATGATGATTCAAAGTCTACAGACCATAGGCAATACAGGTCAATGATTGGTAGCTTACTATATGTGACAACATCCAGACCAGATGTAATGCAGGAAGTTGGATAGGTGGCATGATTTCAAGCAGCACCAAAGGAATCACATGTATTATCAGTGAAGAGGATTTTCAGATATCTCAAAGGAACAGAAGAGTTTGGATTATGGTATCCAAAAGGAAAGGATATATCACTTATTGCCTACACATATGCAGATTGGGCAGGTTGCATTGATGACTGACGAAGCCCCAGTGGAGCAATGTTCTACTTGGGTGAGTGTTTAGTATCATGGCTAAGCAAGAAACAGTCATCAGTATCTTTATCTGTAGTGAAGGCAGAGTATATTACAGAAGGAACATGTTGTACACAGGTTCTATGGATGAATCAAACTCTGACAGATATACAGGTTGAGTATGATGAACCCATTCCAATCTATTGTGATAATACAAGCACCATCAGTATCTCAAAGAACCCAGTGATGCACTCCAAAACGAAGCACATTCCAATCAAGTATCACTTTCTATGAGAATAGGTTGCAGAGAAGAACATCAGAGTTGAATATGTGGGCACAAAAGAACAAGTGGCAGACATCTTTACAAAACCGCTTCCACGGGAAGCCTTTGAGTATCTTCACCAGAGACTCAGAGTAATTTCTACTCCAAAATGAATGCTTTTGAATGATTATCTTATATGTCTTAGATTTACATGAGGAAGCACCATAAAGAGGACAGTTCAGGTTGGTAGATCAGTTTTAGGAAGAGCTCAGTAAGGGAGAGTATCCACAAGGACAGTTCAGTTAGGGGGAGTAGCCCCGGATGGAAAGATACATTTTCCATTTATAACAAAGGGGGAGATATTTATCAGATGCAGGATAGAAATGCTTGGAGAGAGAGCACAGAGGCATGTAGACAGGGAGAGAATCCCAAGGAGAGTTCGGTCAGGGGGAGTATCCCCAAAGGGAGATACCCTTTTCCATTGATGTCAAAGGGGGAGAAATAGAAACATTGATGAGGACTATAAGCATGAATGTTATCATGACTAAGTGTTGCCATCAATGTTGGTCTTGTCATCAATGCCAAAGGGGGAGATTGTTAGACAGTTGGATTAAGTTGATGAATAGTTGGTATGGATTGTTGGTTGTCATTGATGTCAACCATTGGAGAGTGATATTGTATATTGATGTCAACCCTTACTGATTGATGTCAACCCTTGGAGAAATTTTGGTAGCGAATTCTAGTAGCACAAAGGTTTGGGTAATGGACCCAAGGTTGTTCCATGTATAATGGTATGTGTTTTAATATATTTTAAGGTAAGACTACTCTATATGGATATTACATGTCATTCCATTTTCGGTGGTATGTGGAACGTCACATAACTCCTCATTGTTAGAGAGTTATGGCCATGTGAAGTTGGAGAACCCAGGTTTGGGTAATGGACCCAAGTTTGTTTGATGGATAACGGTATGAGTTTTGATATATTTGTAGGAAATAATATTTTGTATGGGTAGTACATGTCATTCCATTTTCATTGGTATGTGTCACGTCACATAACTCCTCACTATTAGAGAGTTATCACCATGTGAAGTTGGAGAACCCTCATGAGTCATCTAGAAGCCCCAAAAGGTAAAAGTGGTTTAAGAGATTTTTAGAAGGTAAATAATAAAGTGAAGTGATGAGTGTACTATAATTCAAAGTGAATACAAAACAAATTATTTAAATAATAAATTTAATGGAGAAATTACTAAGTCGACAAGTGGTTATAAGTGGGTTAGCCCTAAAATAAGGAAAGTGGTTTAATATGGTTAGAAGGTAACCCATTGAGGTAAAGTGAAGTGATGAGTGTACTATAAGTCAAAGTGGATACAAAATAAATTATTTAAGTAATAAATTTAATGGATAAATTACTAATTGGACAAGCGGTTAGAAGTTGGTTAACCCTAAAATAAGGAAAGTGGGTTAAGATGGTTAAAAGGTAACCCCTTGAGGAGTCTACATGAAAGTATAAATAAGAGGCAAGGCTCTCTCATTTTATATCACACTTGAGAATATTGAATATATACAGGTGACTGAGGTAACCAAAGGATATCTAAGCTGAATTTCAAAGAGAAGGTGAAGTAAAGAAGGCCGAAATTCAAGGGAGGATAACTTCTTTTAATGATGTTATCTAAGGTATGTTATTTATAGGTCATCTAACCATTTTCGCAATAATTTTTTTTCTAGAATGATTCAGACCGTGAAATTGATAGTTCATTAACAAAACATATACAAGTATCTTTGGTATGAATTTCAGTTTGTGGGTCATTGTATTTTTGGAGTTACACTCTGTGGAAAATAGGATTTGTGCCTAGTCCTAAAACTAGTCTAAAACAAGTGTTTCGGGTAAAAACATCATAAATTCTTCATAACCGATCCAAATTAAGTAAGTTTAAAAGTGTTGGTTATATTACAATCTATAGTATTCTATGTAAAATCTTCATATCCATACAACAACTATTTTGTGTGGGGCACGTTCTACAAGTTCGCTCTCTAGAATAAGCCAGAATTCAACAAGGTATGCCATTTTTTCTATAACTCCTTTTCTTAGAGGTTCCAAATAGTGAAACCTGGAGGTATTGCATAAAACAGGCTGAATAACATTGTGTACTATTTTCAGATCTTTATTCATTACAGGTACATAGTTATGATTATTTCAAGTTACGGTTGTTGACTAATCCAAAACTAGTCATATGAGACTAAAGAAAAGTTTGATGAAAATGCTAGTCTCTTGTTGTTAAAGTTAAGGAAGGTTTGCATGTATGTGATCATATACACCAGGTCTATTACATATTTACAAATCAGATTTGGATGATGAAATTGATGAGGTCTTTTGGTCGACGAACATTTTGGGTACATGGTTGAGACAAGTAGTTGATGAGTTGGCACATACATGAGGTGTATAGTTGATTATGTTGGTACATCTTGATGAGTCATAGTTGATGAGTAGTGGATACATGATTGTCACATACTTGGTACATGGTTGGAGGCACTTGTTAGTATTATTGTTGACACATGGTTTATGAATAATGTAGCCTACTTACATTGGTATATTATTAGAAGCACATATTGATTTTGGTGATGATTATGAGTTGTTGTGTTATGCTTGGTTGATGCACATATTTGAGATTTGTCTTGGTGAGTAGATCTGATTTGGTAGATAATATTGATGAGACAGGTTGTTGTGATAGGTTGTTTGGACATGTTTTTGTGACATGTTATTTGTACAGGTTTAGTGCATGGTTGATGCACTTGTTCATGGTACAGGTTGAGGTACAGGTTTTGTGCATGGTTGATGCACTTGTTCATGGTAGAGGTTGAGGTACAAGTTGGTGCATGGTTAATGAACTTATTTATGGTACAGGTTGGTGCATGGTTGATGCACTTGTTTATGGTACAATTTGATTAATGTTTGAGGTATAGGTTGATGCATGGTTTTTCTATGGTTCAAATTATTTGTACAGGTTGTTTGGTGCAGGATGATTGGTACATTTTTACAACAACATATCTCACAGTGATAGTGTGACAGTAGTTCCATCATTCTACTTATATGTCAGGGTGGTTGGACAGGGAAAGGACAGGAGGTTGTTGCCACCTTTCGGTTGTAGCCAGAGAACATAGGAGGTCGTAGCCTCCTTCTGGTTGTAGCCAAAGAATTGGGGAGTAGGAGCTTCCCTCAAGTTGTAGCCTGAGAAATTAGGGGGTTGGAGGATCCTTCCAGTTGTAGTTGGAAATCAAAGGAAGTTGGTGCTTCCAATGAATCTAATTCTTAAAGACATATAAGAAAAAGCATTATGTGGTTTTCTCCCACTTTGGGTTTCCATGTAAAAACACAGGTTTACTGTGTATGTGTATGATTGCTCATTTGTTCATTGTTTATTTACTCTGCAACTATTGGATGATAATGATACATTGATATAACACTTGCATATTGTGGTTAAAAAGGATTCAATTTCTCTATTACCGATTCACCCCTCCTCTCAGTAATCCAACAACCACCAACTTGTGTTTCTATCACAAAGGTCATGACATGGGTGTCCCATGAAGTCCCTTGACACAACTGTATAAATAAGAGTTCAAACAAATATTTAATCCACCACCAAGAATTGTAACATAGTTTTTAATTTATGACACTAATACTATGCAGTGGGATATGTAATTACTTGGTACATTTTAAGGTAGAATTCCTCAAGAGTAAGAGTGGTTTTGATAATAAGATTTTAATAATTAAACATTTTTGCTATTAATGTTATGGCATATATAAATAAACAAAAAAGGGTGTGTGACATCAAATAATACAAAAACTATAACGAGTATAGTGTGAGGTACAAGTAGAGTTTGTCCAAATTATTATAATCTAGTTTCTAAGGAATTTCAAATGGTTCCATGATATAATTTTTAAAGTTAGATTTATTTTGTTGAGGAATGATATGCTGAAACAAATTTAATGAAAATTTTATTTTAAAATATGCATTTATTTCAGAAGTGTGATAAGATGCATTGCATTTTCTTTCTATAATTATTGAGAGAACATTATCATTTGTTTGTTTTCATTGCTATCAGGAAATTGAAAATAACTTCATTGGCCATGATCATGAGTCATTAGTTGTGACCATGATAAAGGAAAGGAACATATTTTCAACATTACTTCATTTGTGAGAGATTTCTCAACAAAGACTAAGAAAAGAAAAGGAAACTTAGGTAGAATTTGTTTTTCCTCACTAGCATAAGAAAAGTATTTGTGAGCTAGAACCTTACCAAAAAAATTTAATGAGAACTACAATATCTACAAGTAAAGAATCCTTACAAAAAATATTTGAAATTCCTATGCAATAACTTATATACAATCATGGGCCTCTTATACACTTAGGAGTGGGATGAGATAGTTTGAAGTCTAACTGAATGCCTACAAGATAATATGAAAAACATTTTTTTTTCTTAAGCTATAAGTGGTAATTCATAATCAGTTTTATTTCATTCTTTTAAGAACATGGGATATACTTATTGTGATGATCCAACACCCTAATATTTTATTTTCAAGAAAAAAATCATTGTATTGATATTTCAAGTGGAAATAAAATATAAATTGATGATCCCTTCGATACAGATTGTTAACAAGCATTGTATTTATGAAATGCTTGTATTATTGTTAGATAATACTATTACTATGAGATAATACTATATCCTATCCTTATGGCTTTGAATCCTATAGTAATACTTGTACACAACTATCTATAAAACATACATTTCCATCATTGTACTGACGCTAAGAAAAAAACATTTCTACAAACCCTCTCTTACTTTACATTAAAAAAAAAAAAACACAACAAAAACATCATTCATAAAAATAGTTGTAAGTGTATCAAATATGTAGGATTATGGTCCTTAATTTCATTGATACGAAAGAAAATTTCTTGCAAAGTGAGTGCTTCCTTTGATAATTTATCATATTTTTGGTTGAATTCTTGGTAGATATGAGAAAAGGACACATCTTTGAAATGTACTTTCTTTTCAATAATTCTATTTAGAATAGAACCTAGCTCCAAATTAGAAATGTTACTTTTACCATTTTCCTAGTCCATTAGAAGTTTGGAGTCACAAAACACATATAGCCTATTAACCTTCCTATCCAGTAGGATCTAGAGGGAATAGAGTTATGATGTATTGTTTGTTCCCAAAACTACCGCATACTTCAGTAAACAAAATTTTGCATTATCTAGATAAAGAATGGCCCCATCTCCACAAGTTCTTGAAGTTCCCTAGCATGCTCCATCGAAAAATATCCAAGTATTAGTGTGACAAATACTTGGTTATTGAAGGCCTCTTGCAATAGTTTTCTTTGGTTCCTTCCTTTATTAACCATAGTAGACTCTAATTTGATGTGCAAGTCTTCTTAAATGTGCCTATTTATCTTAAAAAATAAAATTCTTTCTGGATAACAGGATGCCCCATAACACATAAGTGAGTAGTTCTCTATGTGAGGAAACATATTTATCTATCATCCATAACTCCATACATTCTAGAAAATTTAATTTATCCCAATGAATTTGTAGTTTGAAGCTATTATAAATTTCCATCCATATAGATTTGGTGAGCTTGTAGTAAACAAATAAATAGTCTACATATTCACAATCACTTTTACATACACATCACCAACCAACCTCGATCAAGTTTAACTTTTGACCATTATTCCATGTAAGGGTCTTTTTAGCCCAAAAAATCCATAAGAAAATTATGGTTTTTACAGGACATGCTAACTTCCACACTAGCTTCCACCACCAATGGTTGACATAGACCAATCCTTTATTGATTTTGGTTTTATATCTCAACTTCATTTTAAGCACCCCCGAGGATTTATTCAATGCCCATTTTAATTCACCATCCCGGTCCTTTAATATAATATAATTATTCTTCAGGATATTGGTATTTTCTGTCCATTCTTCCTCCATGTAGCCTTCTAGTTCCTATGCCTCTGGATTTTTCCAAGGTTGGATCCCAACCTCCTAGCGCATCAAATCAGTCACATCCAGTAAAAATTAAATGGAATGGTTCTCTTTATTTTAATGAAAAATAGTGGTTATCCTTCATAGGGCCAAAATAATAAAATATTATATTTGACTAGATCAATTTTTATCCACTAATTGATTTTTACCTTTAATTTAAATAAAATAAAGAGGGGAAAATGCATAAAAGGGGATTATGGATTTAATTTAGTGAAATAACTTTAGGAAAAATGTTTTTGTAAGTTATGCAAGGGAAAAATGGTGTGAAATTTTGTATGAGAAGGGATACATGGACTATGATGGTGCATATCGGTAAGGCTTAGCCTTTTAGGCTAGTTGTTCAAATAAATGGTGATAATAGACCCTACACTTGGAATAAGATTATTAAAATCTTATTTACCTAATTAGTTCTTCAATCTAATTATTTACTTAACAATGATCATTAGTGATTCACTATGTGCAAACTATCTCACGAGTCAAAATGAACTTCTTTTGATATGCTTGAGATATTCAGGCCAATTGCAATGCTTTTGAAATTAAAGGGTCTACTTTCTTATAATAAAAAATATTGGTTACTTGAAGATTGTTAGCATGAATGGGTCCCATTTCCACACAACATAATTAAGGATAATATTCAAACATCAACAACTTTTTCCCCAAATGGTAGACTTCACTACTTACACTAGCATAATTTCTTGCACTACTTTCAACAATAGAGGAAATGGAACATACATTTACTAGGAAATGTCTCAAACACATGAAAATATTCATAATATTTTATCATTTCACTACCTATATTGAAGAAAAGCAAGAGGGAAATAAGTGAAACAACAAAATATGTGACTGATAAATGTCATGTTAGGAATATAACATGATGATTTAGGCATGAACTATATTGTCTTATGTTTCTGGATATTTCTTCAAGAAACATGGCTCTAGGTCAAGGAGTAAACCTCATAATGGACTTCCTTCACCTTAGTTTTCTCATCTAATGGGTATTTATTCCTACAAATTCACCTCGGACATGCACTCATCTTCATCTCTCTTTTGGCATACCATCAAGGAGGGATAGACCAAAGGGAGAATTAAACGTTGGTGGATAAATTAATAGTCCATCAATATCAACAATGAACCAAGTCCCCATTGGAAATATATTGCTTAATTGAATTTCATCATTATCATAATTGCATTTTAGGTTTTTAAAACTTTACATTGAATTGCAGTATGTCATTCTAGAACAATAAATTTGATGTCCCTCCATATAAAAAACTCAATGATAAATGAATAATAACCATTCTGACATTCTCTTTCCTGCAGAGAAGGGTTAGAGAAGTTTGTGATTTAAGTTTATTTCAACATTTATAGGTTGTGATCATACTCAACTAAATTGGGGGTAGAAATCTTGTCATAAAAAGCACTAATTAAACCAAAAAAAAATCGAGAGAAGTATTATGTTTTCCTAGTATTTGAATTCAACAACAATTGTAGAATAAGGACTCTTTAAAAACATAAAAAAATTTGAAAAAAGTAAAAACAAAACATTTATATTCGAAAATTTTAGAATAAAATTTACATAAAAATCCATAACAGAGTTATGGGTAAGTGCATGAAGTTCGTGGCCAAAAAAGTGGAAAGTCATGCAGCAGGAACGTGCACACGCATAAATGCATGTGTGTTCTTAGGAACACACATCCGTTCCTAAACCTATAGGTTTGGAGGTGGTTGAACCACCATGAAGCTTTCCATGTAGGTTTATGGAAAGAATATGTGTGCATTCTTAAGAACTTCTATGTGTTCCTAGGAACGCATGAGTGTTATTAGGAAGGCTCACACATTCCTACTGATAGAGTTTTTAAAGAGTCTCTGAGCGTGATTTGTGGTCATTGTGAACAAACCATGCTCATTTTTCTACTCTCATTGAGAAAATATAGGAGGTAGAGAGGAGCTAGGGAGGAAGGATCTTGCCACTGTGTCCAAGTATGTTTGATTTATCTTATTTTAACCCAATTTAGTCATTTCCAAGTCATTTTTTTGCTTCCAACAATCTAAATTAAAAGAAATTATAATTTTATATTTTAATTAAAAAACCAACCTAATTTATATGCCATGGATTTTAAATTGCAGCATATATAATAAAATGGAACCCCGAGACAATGAAAATCGCTTAGAAGAAAACCAAGAAGATCAAAACCCCAACCCACCACAAGCACCCAATGTAAACTGTCAAATTGATGAGAGGTTGGTTATATTAAGAACCTTTGAGGAAAAATTAAGGGACACTAGAGAGCCTAGCAGAGTCTTCTTGGCCACTTCTTTGGACATGATTGTGAAGTCCATTACAAGTTTCCAAGGGAAATTGACCTATGTTTATGATTATAGGGAAAGAATGTATGAATAATATAGAACTGGTTTGGACAGAAACCAAGTCAAAGATCCTATAACTAGACAAGAACTACCATTGAACAAGAAACGCATCTCCATTGATGGGTGCATCCATCCACAGAATAGTCAAAATTGGATGGATAGGTGGTATATGGTTTTTTATAAACATACCTGCAATAACAGGGACATGCCCTTATATTTTCTGAGAAAATTATGGGTTGAGTTTATTTTGGGTAAGCATATCAACTACTTTGACATTGGAGACTTCAAGGGGGTGGGTCTAGGGTCCGCACAGGACCAAGGGCATGCCAGGCATAACCCCATCTTAGGTATTTGTCCCCATAGGTGAAGTCCTAACCCCCCTACCCAACATCATCCTATTTCATAGAGATTTAAATAAGTAAAGATATCCATTTCATCACTGACTCGTAGCCTAGTACAACACAATAGCTTTGTTTCATTATCTGGGTAGGAGGTTCCAGCTATTTACATTGGTAGAGGGGTTGGAGGTTCAACATGCATAACATATTATAGTGAGGAGAGGGCACATGGAAATATCAGTTGTCCATGTGAACCTCATAAATTCTCGAGATACGTGAAGACATGCTATCGACCTATAGATCCTAGTGGACATCATGGCTTTATGGAGGAGGTAAGTATTGTAACCCTCTTTATGTTCTTCATCATTATGTGTATCTATATTTATTTTGTATTATGTGTATTTATATTGATATTTTATTTATGTTGTTTTTTAGTTGTTATGTCCTATTTGTAGACCCTCTAAGTCAATGGATGCATCAATGCCTAACCCCACCACTGATGCGACAATAGAGGCAGTTGTTCATCTGGTGCACCCCACACGTAGGCATGTGTCACATATGATAAATTCACCACAATCATTTATTTATTTTATACATCCTCGAATTTGTAATGTTCTCATGTTTCTAGAGGATTTGGGACTAGGCGATGTCGAGGAATGTCCATCTAGGATGGGCAAGTCACCTACGTCATAGGTATCACTTGTAGAATTAAATATCATATAATTTTCAAATTGTTTGTGTTTATGTTTTTAAATTTTATTAGTTGGTACTAATAGTTCAATTTTCTTAATATGTATGTATTTTGTGGATATATTTGATATCTATAGTACTATTTCACTCCATGAGCACCTGGGCCTTGCTTCTAGATTACCTTTCTCTAGGCCTAGGGAGTTGCAGTCAATTGTACAACCTGTGGGGGTCCATCACTTCCCACCATAAGAATTTCATAAGCATCATTGACGGAGACTGCCATATTAGAGGTTGTCTCAGAGCAGGTTGTACAACCTAGTGCTCCATCTACTAGTGAATATCCATTGAGGCCTAATATAATCATGGTGGGATAATGCATTGATGACAATTTTTTATGTTTCATGAATTTAATTTTACTCATATTTGTTAAATTTTCTTGACTTGATCCTTGTAATTAATGCAAGGTGGCATTGTGAAGAGACTGGGGTCACAAAGGAGGGTAACACCCTCATGATTAACAATAGCATATGCGGTGAGTTGTCTTATGTTAAGTTACAAAGTATCATTTTGTATTTTTATTAATTCATTGATGAAATAAACGTATAACAATGTTTATTCTTTGTGCAGTCTCCAGTGCGTCGAAGCATTCCTGGGCCTAGAGCCTCTTGAGATGCTTCCTCGAGCAATAGAAGGAATATTGATTTCCAGGGTGCTCTTAAGGGTGGCTAGGATGGTAGTGGTCAATGATTGACCAACTACTTCCATTTTGTATCTAGGCCACAATATGAATGTTTTTTATGTTAGCGCACTTGTTATCACCTTGTATGTTGGGAATGAGTTGACATTTTATAAAAAATGAACAATTTATATATATATATATATATATACACACACACACATTTCATGGCACATTTTTTTATGAATCTCCTTGTTTCTACATTTTATGTTGATGAATATATTAATTTCAACGTGTTTGAATTCCGAAGTGTATGAATTTTATGTGTATTAATCCCTTGATTTTTTTCTAAAGTGATTATAAATACTTTCATTACGCATTAAGGAATATCTTATGGTGGAAAAGATTGATAATTGCTAAATCCATAAGCAATTAATGGTTCTCAAGTAGCATTGCTTGCTAATAGACAATGTATCTCTACATCATAGATAGATCGTTCCTTCTGAATTATTCACATGATTGTCGTGGATATCCATATTCTAACTCACAACCAACAATGCATGGACTATATTGAATTATTTCCATCTAAATCCAATGACAATCCACACTCAAATAGTGGTCACTTGAAAATATTGTGACCTAAAAAATGGCATATTACAATAATTTATTATAGAAATAAATTTTCTTGTTTATCTTCTACATAATTGTAAATCACTTAACAATCTCAACTCAATGTTATGTCAAATTAACCTCCATAACTAGTACTATAATTACTCAATTAAGAAGATGAAATAAGATAAAATTCAATTATGCAAGTACACAACATTTGGACAACCCAAAAACATAATATATATTTATAATATGAAGTACATGCACCTACCAATATCTTATCAGGGGTTGTTAGAAGTTGGCCTCTTCAAACCCTAGAGATGGAAACCATAAGATAAAATTATCCAAAGCTCACTCCATGGACCATTAGAGATCATCAACAAGGTATCATACACAATGGTAAGTCTTTTTTGTAACCTACATTTGTATCCCACACTTGTACAAGATAAACTTCCTCTATCTTCTTGATAATAATCACATTAGGTAGCACTAGGGTTTTAAAATGCCACAAAACCGTAACTTCTTCTCTTACGAGAGATACATGATAAAATTCTTTATTTTCTCATATAGGTATAATTCCTAGTATTCCTAGTCTCCTTAGGAAAAAACCTTGACACTAGTCTTCCCTTGACATTCCTTTGAGAAGCCTAATTGTTAGTTTCTTAGTCGATTCAATCCATAATTTGACCATTTTCTCAGTCACACATATTATTCCCCTCTTTATATGCATGACATATATAAAATCATTTTATGTATGTTTAACCATTAATAAATGACAAAACTATGAATTAATTATTCATTAATGCACTCATGTTTGTTTAGCTTATGTAGTGGGTATTTGTAAATATTGTTAAACCCATCAATTATTAATAACATTTATTCAATCTTCCATGATGTGCACTAAACTTATTGATTTTGATCAATAGAATGAGAGAGTTCACATGGAAACTAAATATTAGAATGGGTATCATTTTCCACCTACAAATAAAGGTTTTGAGGTTACATTTCATGACACACCATAGAAAGTAATGCTATGCTACCAAAATTCCTCTAAGGAGATTTGAAACCATTATTATTTTCCCTTCACCATCTATGAGATTTTATTGCACACTCCATGCCTTGTCGATCCATGCCATGGCATGCCATTTCCATTTCCATACCATGCCATTGTCATGTATCTTCCCATGTCTTGTCATGTAATTTCCCATTTTATCCTATATAAAAATAAATATAACATTCCATAAAATTATGCAAAGAAAAAGTCAAATAAAAATGTGGATTGCAATGAAACAATAATAAAAAAAGAAACAAACGTTGCCATGCCTTGAAATTAAACCCTAGGAGTACACCTTGACACATTTTATTACATTTTTCTCATAATTTTTAGTCCTTTGTGGTTGTCATGTCTTGAATATTGTAGGGTTGTCATGTGTCATATTACAATTTAGCATGCATTTGTTATCTAAACCCTGCATTAAGCTTGTATTTTTAGACCCCTTTCATTTAATGATTAATTGTTTTAAGAGTTGTTATATTTGTCCTTGTATTGTCTTTCCTTGTCTTGCCTTGCCTTGCCATGCCTTGCCATGCCTTGTCTTACCTTGCAATGGTATGGTATGCCTTGACATGTCATGCCTTTCCTTGGCTTGCCATGGGTATGGTATGGTATGGTATTCCTTTCCATGGCATGCCTTGCCTTGCCATGGTATGGTATGGTATGATATGCATTTTCTTGCCTTGCCATGGTATGGTATGGTATGGTATTCCTTTCCTTTCCTTTCCTTTCCTTTCCATGGTATGGTATGGTATGCCTTGCCTTGCCTTCCTATGGTATGGTATGGTATGGTATACCTTGTCTTTCCTTTCCATGGTATGGTATGGTATGATATTCCTTGCATTTCCATTGTCATGCCTCACAATTAAACCCTAGTAATACCATACCATGCCTTGCCATGTCATGCCTTGCCATACCATGCCATGCATTTCCATACCATGCCATGCCTTTCCATGACTTGCCTTCACTTGCCATGCCTTTCCTTGCATTCAATTTCCATGCCATGCCATGTCATACCTTGACTAAATGAGAAAGTTTAATATGTAAATAATGTTTGCACTAAATGAACAAGTTTAATATGTAAAAATTACAATCAAATGATTCATTAAGCATGTAATTCTATAACTTGTCGATTTTCAAGGCATGGAAAGGCATGGTATTGCATGCTAAGGAAAGTGAAGGCATGGAAAGAAAAGGCAAGTGAAGGCATGGAAAGGGAAGGGAAGTGAAGGAGTATCTACGGCACTAGGATTTTTCTCAATGAGGCATAGTGCAATTTCTGAAGAGGAGGTTGATTTTCAAGAACGTTGTGTCCGAAATTTGTGAGTAGTGTAGTCATGTGGGCCTTATCAAAATAGACTTGTGGGAGATTACGAAACTCCATTATGACGCTTAGTTTTGATTTTATGCCCCTGGACTAAATTCGCCACATGTCCGTAAATGACTTGAGAAGGCGAGTTGCAACTCATGATAAAACTCAAATCGGGACTTGGATGGATGAATCGTCAGTTGCATTGGATCTGAATCACTGGGTTTTAGATAATGGGCCCCCTCCGTTGTCACTTCGTCCACCGAAAAACCATTTGTTGGAGTACCTCTAGGACTAGGGTTTTGCTTGATGAGGCATAGTGCAATTTCTGAAGAGGAAGTTGATTTTCAAGAACACTGTGTCGAGCATTTGTGGGTAGTACAGTCACATGGGCCTTGGCCAAACAGACTTGTGGGAGCTTAGGGAACTCCATTATGTTGCACAGTTTGGATGTTATGCCCCTGGACCAAATTGGCCACATGTCCCTAAATGGATTGAGGATGCGAGTTGCAACTTGGGATAAAACTCAAAACAGGACTTGCATGGACAAACCACCAGTTTCATTGGATCCGAAGCACCGGCTTTCAACTAGTGGGGGCCCTCTGCTATCATTCCATCCACCAGAAAACCATTTATTGGAGTGTCTCTGGCACTAGGGTTTTTCTTAATGATGCATAGTGCAATTTCTGAAGAGGAGGTCGATTTTCAAGAACATTATTTCAAGCACTTGTGGGTAGTGTAGTTGCATGGGCCTTGGAAAAAAGTACTTGTGGGAGCTTACAAAACTCCTTTATGATACTCAATTTGGATTTTATGCCCCCAGACCAAATTGGCCACATCTCCCTAAATGGCTTGAGGAGGCAAGTTGCAACTCGCAATAAAACTAAAACGAGAACTCAGATGCATAAACCGTTAGTTTTATTGGATCTGGATCATCGTATTTCATCTAGTGGGGCCCCTATGTTGTCATTTCTTTCACTAGAAAACTATTTGTTGCAGTATCTCAAGCATTATAGTTTTCTCAATGAGGCATAGTGCAATTTCTTAGAGGAGGTCAATTTTCAAGAACATTGTTTCAAGCATTTGTTGGTAGTGTACTCACATGAGCCTTGGATGTAAATGTGTTGAATCTATAAATAATAGATCTAGCTATAAAATGACATACACATTTTGCAGAGAAAATATGAGAAAGGAGAAGCGGGAGAGAAAGAATGGAAGAATTCTCATTAACAAAATGAATGAATGATAATTTACACTCAACTAATGTGCACTGGAGGAGAATCCAATGTGCCATAGTGGTGGTCTATAGTGATCTGGACACACACTAGCAGTTACGGGAGTAAACTACCACCTAGTCTAGTCTCTCAGGAAGTTACAAAAGTGAACTGCCACCTAGTCTAAGTTAACTAGTCTCTCAATCTTCAGTAAACTGACTGAAATAGAGTGAAGTGAGGAGGAGATCAGGGAATCATGAGTAATGTGCTAGTCTAGTGATAATCCCAAGGACAATGCACATTAGCTGGTGATGGCACATCGCAATATAAAAAAAATGAGTCAATGAATCTAGGTGGCCTAGAAAACTTGAGAGGATGTTAAACCTTAAAATCTTCAACACCTGCCTAATCAATTAATTGATTAATTAATTAACTAAAGAATGAATTTATTAAGCATAATCCCTAAAGGTCTAGGTGTTTTCAAATAAATATTAACTAAGCCTAAGTCTAAGTGAGTGAGAAGACTAAAAAATAAGTTTTTAAATTAAATGATGAGGGGATGAAATAAATCAAATTAAGAATCAATAAAAATAAAACAAATCTAAAGAAGTTATTTAATACACCTTGTGCAAGTAAATACTAAATTATAATTTAATTTGAGAAAGGAGTACAACATAAATATGTGTAAGCATAGAAAGGTATCTAAGTTTAGTCTAACTAGAGAACATTCCTACTTTAACTCAACTTTGTTTTAGAAAGGCGTGAGTCATAAATGGAAAATAAAGGTAATAAAGGGACACAAGGAGTGATTTTAGGAGCGCTTTTAGGATGGGTGAGGGAAATTGACATTTAATTTAATTAAATGGTGGATTTATTGGTGCAACTAAGGGAATGGGTGACAAGTGTATGGGGGGAGTAATTCCTAATTAATTAAAAAAAAATGAATTAAATGTGCAAATGGCAAGCGATCACTAAAAATATATATATAAAAGAAATGGTTGAGAGGAGGAATGAGGGATAACTGGTATGAGTAAGGTTATGCTGCAGAAATTTTGATTGGTTTTACTTGTGAGAGTTGGGATACCCATCTCGAGAAAGAGAGGTGGTATGCAAGGCGATATGGGAAGTAGAGTATTCTGATTTTGGTTGTGCCCGGCACCTTTATGGCTCAGGGGGCTAAGGGGGAAGAAGAGTACCCCTAGCATTTGATAGGAGGTACCAGTGAAGTCTCTACAGTTAGCAAATGGGAGGACGGAAGGATTTCTAGTTGACGAAAAACAACGCCAAGCCCAGATTCTTCGGTTACGGTATTTTCATTGAAATTTGATTTGTAATAGATTGGTTTAGGTGTATTACATATTTCTTTTAATTTTTAGTAATTGTGTTAGCTCTAATATCAAAATTATGAATTCATTGATGTTGTGAGATATGGAATTGGATTTATAGAATGGTTACTTTAAATTTATCTGAATGCATCAAAGTTTTATTCACGGTCTTGCTTTAAAATTTAAGGGATTACGGTACTCTCGTTAAAACAAGATTGTATTAATAATTTAGGAAAAAATAAATAAAATTGTATATGGATTTGATTGTAGTAATTCATAATGGATTTCAATTTTATGTTAGGCGAGTTTTTCTTGAGGGTTGTGTAATTTAGATTAAATTTCAGTGGGATTCCATCCAATGGATTGTTAGAATTTCTCAATTGTTGTCTCTCATGCACTAAATTTTTTTTTAAGGATTTGATCATTGTTTAAACCCAATCATGTTCCTCCCTTGACAAAATTTCATGATCTAGTTTTTTGGGGGATTTGAACTCTGTACAACCAACTTTGTTTCTTCCTTGGAAAGATCCCCAGGGTTTGAGTTTTAAGGGAAATTGACCACTGTTAAATGAGACTTGTTTTCCTTCTTGGGAGAATCCCCTCATCTCAGTGTTAAAGAATTTAAGATTACTGGAAATGGAATTCGTTTTCCCTTACTCTACCGCCTATCGATTATGTGTTCTTGGGTGTTCCCTTCCCTTACTTCTCCATGGATAGAACCTAATTGGATTGAGCACCTCACTCCTTTCCTTGATGGATTTTGAGTGTCAAAGGGTGTCAGTTCTTGCCCTTTTCCCTGACCAAATTGCATGCTCGGAAAATTCCTTAATCGCTCTATGTTTATGCATCTGGAACTGCAGTTAATCTGAACCTTACATTTGTGATTTCACCCATAACCCTCTGCATTTTTACCATGTAATATTACCTCTGCATTTTTTTCTTTCTAAACCATTCACCCACATGGAGAATATACCATGTGATTTCATTGGGATTGTCTGTTCGGTTTTATCTAAACTGGACAACATTTGTTCCCCAAAATTTCGCCCAACTATGAGAAGTAATCTCTGCATATTTTCCCCAAAATTTCGCCCAGCTATGAGAAGAATATTTTCCTTTTAACCCAAAATTTTGCCCAACTATGAGAAGTAATCTCTGCATATTTTCCCCAAAATTTCCCTAGCTATGAGAAGAATCTTTGCCTTTTACCCCAAAATTCACCCAACAATGTGAATTAATCCTCTGCATTTTTTTTAAAAGTGAAACCTCTGCATATCATATATTGTTGGATTGTGTCTCGGTACATTCATCTAATGTTGGGAACAGTCTTTGCATTTTTATCCCAGACCTGTTCTGCGATGTTCCACCCTTTCCTTGTGGTTTTACATGGGGGACCTCTGCATTTTTTTTAACTCATTTTTTCTCAGTGATTTCCACTCGTCGACTTGCGATTTATCCTGGGGACTCTCTATGGCGCAGAACCCCCCCCCTTCTTCTCTCCTTCAGGGTTGTGTGACCTCTCAGTCTAGGATCGTTCAAACACCTGATTCTAATTGACTCTTCGACTCCCTATTGGAACCCAATACACTTTATCACAGGTCCTTCTTTCACCAAAGTGAGGGTCCTCTCACCCCATGGCTTTCTTCTTGGACCTTTGAAGAAAGTTGAAGGTGGCACTAGTTCTCTGTGCTAGGCCCTTTCTATCATGTGACCTTGGGTTGTGTCTCGGGGCTAAACCACAAAATTTCTTCAGGCTTTGGGCTTCAGCTCTTTCCACAACAACCAAATCCTACATTCCCGAACTCTGAATCGGCAAACTCAAATGGTGTGAGGCTCAACGGTCCCAACCCTTCCTTCAAATAGACGGTTCTGATCTATTCAGACTCCATCCTTCGGGAGTCTCTCGCTATACTCCTCTGATATCTCTCAGAGTACCACTTCTCTAAAAAGTGTGGATCTCTTCCATGCGTCCCCTTCCAGATCCAATGGTCTGGAGTCAAACCGCTCTTCACGACTTCGCGAAGATTTTTGTTTTCTCTTGGAAAACCTCCTAGATCTCTTGATCTCTTGCCACCTATATCCTCCTGACGATGGAAGATTCTTCCTTCCTTCAGTACTTCGACAAGTCCTCGACCCTCTTGCGCACTTAGCACAATTTCCTTCCGAGACTTAGATTGTTCTCGATTCTTTTTTGCACTCCTTTATATGCTATCTCTCCTGAGATTTTACTCAGCTTGAAACCTTCAAGACTCTCAATTCTCTTGTGTCCTTCTGTGGAATTTCTAGTTCCCTTCTGGCAACTCAACACTCTTCCTCTTGTGCTTCTAAGATGAACTTACTTTTCTCTTGATGCACTCCTTGTGCTCGCTTCAGCCTTCTACTGAATTCTCCTTGAGCTCGTCCAGAAGTATTAAGGTATCCCCTTTCCTTGGTCGATGCACTCTTGCAAAGCCTTCCTTCCTCAAAGTGTTCAGAAACCCTGGGATTCTCTCATTGTCTCCAACACTCCATAATGTGTTTCTCTTGTGCGTACTTGCACTAGCTCAATGGCCTCTTAGCAGAGTCTTACAGAGTGTTCAGTAACTCTGTGTTGCACTTCCTCCCACACAACCTTTCTTTCCAAGGTATTCAACAACCTTGAAATTCCCCTCTGAGTCTATGGATTACCCTGGTGTGCCCTCCTGATAGCTTCTCTTTTGACTTAAATGAGTTCAGACATGCACTCTTGCATTGGCTCAGAGAGTCTCAACTCTCTATCATGCACTCCTTGCACTTAGCCTAGAAAACCAGAACTAACCCGACACACTCACAGATAGAAGATTATAACTTTTTCCTTGTAGACAATTTCTAACATACATCTACAGTATAAAAACATATGCACGACATTCAAAACTAAGAATTCATTACACATAAATTGACAAACAAGAAAATTTGTTACTTTCTATTAATGGTGGAATGTCCATTACAATATGTGAGTCCAAACTACGACTGAATCTTGGCTCTCAACTCTCCTCTTGGCTACAATGATCTTTCATCAAACTCCATCAGTCTCTCAACCCAAGTGTCAACAACCTCTCTAAGGGCATACAATATAAAGATTTATACAAGAGGGGCTCTATGAACTTCCCTCCAAGCCACACTAGTGGTATCTAATCACCATTCAAAATGTATGACTAATGAGGTAGATTACAATGATGGAAATATGATCTGAATTAGTTGTAGATCCCTCCTACCATCAGCCACTTAATGGAGACCTCATCTACAGCTTGTACGAAGGCACAACTTGGCTCTACCAGTCTGACAACATTAATTTCCTTAATCGCAATTTTGATTTTGAAGGAAAAATGAGAGGGAGGTGCCTCTCCCTTCTTTGAAAGAACACCAATCATGCTAATCAACTGGCACATGCTAAGGTGGAGAGATTCTCTTGCATCATACTCCATAGCTATGAAAATTCATGAGCTCCTGCTCATGAGCTTCCTGGCTCTGTTGAAATCCTCCTAGTTCGAAAACTTTCTCTTGGAGTTGTTCTTATGCTCCTCTACTTCATTGTTGTTTCTACTTCTTCATCTTCCCTACTACTCATGCAGGTTCTCCTCTGTCCAACTCCTCCTTACTGACCATTTCTTCTGACGATCTCAACATCAACTCCCTTATCTCCTGTATCACTTCTTCCAGCTGCTTCATCGATTGGTTTTCCTTGTCCAGTCTACTTGGCTGCAACTCTTCATGCGGCTCTATGGGTAGATTATCCTAACCTCCCATGCTTCTTTCATCCCTTGTGACTTTAACTAGCCACTCTACTACAGACTCCAATTCTACAGTCTTGTTACTGAACTGTTGTACAACTACCTCCTCTGACAGACTAACTCATGTCAGCTCTTCAGTTGGTTCCATTCCAGCTTCCTCCAACTGGAACTCATGTTGGCATATCTCTTCTAGAATGAATATCTCATGCCATCCACCTTCTAGTTCTGTATTGTCCAACAAATCCTCCAACATTTTCAACTCCATCTCCCACTGAGTGAGTGACTCAATTGGGTGCTCCTCTCTCGTTGGGGCAGACTTCAGTACCTTCTCCTTTTGCTCCATGATAGTCTCAGTTTGTTGTCTTTCTTTTGCATCTGCAACACCTGTCCTTGCCTCTCCTCGACTTCTTGGAAGGAATATATGGATTCCCCCAATGATCATAAAACTCCCCTAACCTTTCTCCTCTGTGACAGAAGTTTTCAACTTGTCATCATCTTCATTCACATGGCTTACAGTTCCGCATGAATATTCATATGTATGAGGCCTTTCTTCCACCTCCTCTCCATTTGTCAACATCCCTTGATGACATGAACTCTCAGCTGAGATCATCTCTTTTCCCTTTCCCAACTATAAAATCGGGATGTCTCCTCTTCCCTCCTGGAAGTTTATGAGATCAACTTATCTCTTCTCATTGCCCACCTGGAAACCTATGACACCATCCCAGATCTCTTTCCCTCGCTACTGAGGTTTTCGACATATCTCAACCACATTTTTAACACCTGTTGTTTCCTCCTAGATAACAATTTTTTAATAGACAACTTATCTTTCCTTCTCAAAGGCCACTCGTACCTCAGGTGTACCTTTGCCTCCTGCTGCATTTTAAATTCTAGCTTCTCCATGTCTTCTCGGATCTTACTAATTTCCTTGTCGATCTCCGCTTTTCTTATCTGTGGGTAGTCTTCTCCTCGACCACGCTTATGCCCTCCAATGGCCATCTTTCTTCTCTTGCATCCTACCTGGATGTTTACCATCTGTTGCGCACCTTGAAACAGTTTCTATAGAGCATCACAGTCTGTCTCCTTGCATACATAAATCAATTATGTGGCTTTGATACCACTTGGCGGAGACCCCCCCCCCCCTTCTTCTCTCCTTCGGGGTTGTGCGACCTCCCAGTATAGGGTCGTTCAAACACCTGATTCTAATTGATTCTTTGTCTCCCAGTTGGAACCCAATACACTTTATCACATGTCCTTCTTTCTCCAAAGTGTGGGTCCTCTCACCCCACGGCTCTCTTCTTGGCCCTTTGAAGAAATTTGGAAGTGGCACTAGTTCTATGTGCCAGGCCCTTTCTATCATGTGACCTCGAGTTGTGTCCTGGGGCTAAACCATAAAATCTCTTTGGGCTTCAGGCTTCGGCTCTTTCCACAACAACCAACTCCTACGTTCCCGAACTCTAAATTGATGAACTCAAATGGCACGAGGATCAATGGTCCATGTCCTTCCTTCATATCAACGGTTGCGATCTATTCGGACTCCAGCCTTTGGGAGTCTCTCGCTATCCTCCTCTGATATCTCCCGAAGAACCACTTCTCTAAAAAGTGTGGATCTCTTCCAACCTTCCCCTTCCAGATCCAATGGTCTGGAGTCAAGCCACTCTTCCCAAAGATTTTTGCTTTCTCTTGGCGAACCTCCCAGAGCTCCAACTTCTGGATCTCATGATCTATTTCCACCTGTCTCCTCCCGATGATGGAAAATTATGCCTTCCTTTGGGACTTCGGCAATTCCTCGACCCTCTTGCACACTTAGCAAAATTTCCTTCTAAAACTTAGATTGTTCTCGATTCTTTTATGCACTCCTTTCAGAGTTCTATGCTAGTTCTCCCAGGATTTTGCTTGGATTGAAACCTTCAAGACTCCCGGTTCTCCTGTGTCCTTCTACGGACTTTCTAGTGCCCTCTTGTAAACTTAACGCAATTCCTCCTAAGCATGTGAGATGAACTTACTTTACTCTTGGTCCACTCCTTGCACTCACTTCATCCTTCTAACGGCTTCTCCCTGAGCCCTTCCAGAAGTATTAAGGAATCTCCTTTCCTTGGTCGATGCACTCCTGCAAAGCCTTCCTCCCTCAGAGTGTTCAATAACCATGGGATAATCTCACTGTCTACAACACTCCAGAATGTGTTTCTCCTGTGCGCACTCGCACTAGCTCAATTCCCTCCTGGAAGAGTCTTACAAAGTGTTCAGTAACTCTGCGTTGTGCTTCCTCCCACACAACCTTTCTTTCCAAGGTATTTAGCAACCTTGAAATTCCCCCTTGATTCTATGGATTTCCCTGGTGTTCCCTCTTGATAGCTTCTCTTCTGAATCGAATGAGTTCAGACATGCACCCATTGCATTGTCTCACAGAGTCTCAACTCTCTATCGTGCACTCTTTGCACTTAGCCTAGAGAACCAGAACTAACCTGACACACTCGCAGATAGAATATTATAATTCTATTCCTGCGGATGATTTCTAAAACACATCTACAGTATAAATGCATATGCACAACATTCAAAACTAAGCATCCATTACACATAAATTGACAAAAAAAAATCTGTTACTTTCTATTAATGGTGGAATTTCCATTACAATATGTGAGTCCAGACTACGATTGATTCTCGGCTCTTAAATCTCCTCTTAGCTACAATTATATTTCATCAAACTCCATCAGCCTCTCAACCCGAGTTTCAACAACCTCTCTAAGGGCATATACAACAAATATTTATACAAGAGGGGCTCAATGAGCTTCCCTCCAAGACACACTAGTGGTGTCTAATCACCATTCAAAATGCCTGACTAATGAGGCAGATTACAATGATGGAAATATGATCTAAATTAGATGTAGATCCATCCTACCATCAGCCACTTAATGGCGACCTCATCTACAGCTTGTGAGAAGGCACAACTTGGCTCTACCAGTCTGACAACATTAATTTCCTTGATCACGATTTTGATTTTAAAGGCAAAATGAGAGGGAGACACCTCTCCCTTCTTTGAATGTGCACCAATCGTGTTATTCAGTTGGCGCGTACTAAGGTGGAGTGATGCTCCTGCATGAATTTTCATTTTAAAAACTTGTTTCCGAGATTAAACCTTTAACGAATTAACTAGATCTTTCTCCCGAGTGATTTAGTAGGTGGGTTTAATTAATATGGGATAATTAAATGCTGGTAAAATTAACATGTTGAAACTACTAGCGCAATCCCAAGAGAGAGAATATAATTTTACTTTAATGCATTAAGATTGTATTCCATAATTTATTCTTAGAAAAATAGTAATGGCTTTTCGTGTGTGGGGTGTTAGTTTTGGAAAATTATTAATCCTGACCTTCTTTTTCAAGTTTAGTTATTTTAGTATGGAGTAGATTAAACTCATGATAAAAGGATTTATGTAAACAATGAGGGAAATACGGTTAGATTTTTCGTAGTAACCCCAGTTTCAAAGTAACCTAAATTGAGTGTTACCACCTTGTATTGCTTAAGAAGGATATTCATCTTGGGGTTCATGCAAGGAAAATAACGTTTTAGCCCATTAAATTCTGATTTATTTCTTGGAAGATACCCCAAAAAAAAAGAGAGAAACTATATGTTTAGAAACTTAACTAGATTTATATTTCTATCTACCTTAAATTTTATCATAGATCAATATGTGCACCATATTAATAATATCATCAAATATGGAAAAATGAATGGAGAATTGTTGGAATCATGGTTATAATTTGTTTTCTCCTGTGTAAGTGCAATTGTGAATGGGTTTGGGGTTTTGAATTGGGGATCAGTCTCAATGTATTCTCTGTTGAGCTGGGTCATTCTTTGACTCTGGTAAACATATATGGACCTTACTCTGATAGGCATCATTATTGGGAATCCCTGGATAAATGTTCTTGGTTCGCTGCTAAGGAGGTTGTTTTTGGTGGCGATTTTAACTTCTCCTTCAGTGCGGCGGAGGTCTAGGGTCCTCGAACAAACCCAAATCCCTTGTCCAATTATTTTATTCACTTCCTGGATAAACATGGGTTGTTGGATATTGAGCCTATAAAATTACAGTCAACTTGAAGGAATAGGAGGACTGGTGATGATCGTGTTGCTAAATGACTAGATCGCTTCATTGTGGCAGAGGATCTTGTTGAGACCATGGCACTTGTGCGTCAATGGGTTTCTTGTAGCGGTGAATCGAACCACAATTTCATAGTCTTGGAGTTATGTGGTAGAATCCGTAGTTCTCCTAGTCCTCTTAAATTTTTGGAGGGATGGTTGCAGGATCCAAATTACCAATCCTTGGTAAGTAAGTTGTGGATACCCATCGGGCAAAATCCAGATACTCATGCTGCAGTTCATTTTTTGGAAAAATTGAAAAGAATCAAATAGGAAACCATCACCTGGGAACATGAGAAAAAATCAAAAGAGGAGTCGGAGTTAAAACACATTGAACGGACTCTACTGGATTGGCAGGTTGGAAATGGTAGGGTGTTTTGTACCAGGGAAGGAAAAGAAGATCTGGTCAGATTAGAACTTAGGTGGAGGGAACTTCTGGAAGATAAGGAAGCCTTGTGGAGACCTAAAAGTCATGCTATTTGTCTTACTTGTGGGGATGAGAATAAAAAATTCTTTCACTCTTATGCCAAAGGTAGGAAAATGACAAACACTATTTCGGGTCTAAAACAGGATAATGGTCAAACTGTCAATTCCTTTGAAGGCATGTTTGCACTTGGCATTTCACACTTTAGAGATCTTTTCAAGGCACAGTCAGGAACCTCCATTGTTGAAATTTTTAAAGTTGTGAGGTTATTCCCTTGTTTTGTTGAGGAGGAAGAGAGTTTTTCCTCGATGGTGGAGGTCTCTGAAAAGGACTTATTGGAAGACTTTCATTCTTTTCAAAAAGGTAAAAGTCCAGGTCCCGGTGGTTGGCCGATTGAAGTTTTTATGGGTTTTTATGACTTGTTGGGCAGTGATATTTTAAAATTGGTGGAAGAATCAAGATAAAATGGTCATATTCATGAACCACTAAATTCCACTTTCATAGCATTAATTCCCAAGACCGATAACCCCTCCTCCTTTGATGACTTTAGCCCTATTTCTTTATGCAATTGTCTCTACAAGATCATCTCTAAAGTTATCAGCAGGAGATTAAAAGACATTCTTTATAAGAATATTTCTAGTGAATAATTTTTCTTCCTGGCGGGAAGACAGATTCATGAGGCTATTGGGGTTTCACAGGAAGTCTTACACAGCATGAAAAGCATAAAAATTAAAGGGGCGGTTATAAAAATTGACCTATTGAAGGCCTATGATAGGGTAAATTGGCTTTATATTTGGATGATGTTGATACACCTTAGATTTTGGGTGGCCTTCACAAATTGGGTTAAGAGTTGCCTTAGAACTATTTCTTTCTCCATTTTGATTAATGGTTTTGCATCCTCATTCTTCAAAGTGGAAAGTGGTGTTAGATAGGGATGCCCCCTGTCTTCGCTCCTTTTTCTATTGGTAGTTGAATGTCTTAGTCATTTCTTGTACAAGACAAAGACTACAGGAAATTTTAAAGGCATCAAGATCTCTTCGGGTTCACATATCTCTCATTTACTATTTTTTGATGATATATTATTTTTTTGTGATGGCTCTAGAAGGGACACTGAAAAGCTTTGCATGGGCATAACTCTTTTTAAACAGGCGATGAGTATGTTAATCAATTAACATAATTTTATTATTACCCTTTCATCTATGTATGGGGGAGAGTATTTATTCATCACTTCTAGGCTCCCCTTTTGGGTTTTTGACTTGGATGAGGGATTGAAATATATTGGGTTTCAGTTAAAACCAAATGAGTATAAGAAGTCGGATTGGTTGTGGATCATTGCAAAACTTGATAAGAGATTAAAGGTTTGGATCAATTGTTGGTTGACTCGGGCTAGATGAGTTCTAGTGAAGGCGGTGTTGGAGGCTATCCCGATATACTGGATGTATTTATCTTGGATTCCAAAACATATTTTGGAAAAGGTCAGGAGGTTGTGTTTCTCTTATTTTTGGCAGGGGAACAAGGATTAAAAGATGTTGCCTTGGGTTAGATGGGAGCATATTGTTGTTCTAAAGGCTTTGGGGGGATGGGGTTTGAAGAATATTTTTTCATTTTCAAAATCTCTTGCAATGAAGGGCTCTTGGCATTTGAAAAAAACTACGAGCCTTTGGACTAGAGTTATATATCAAAAATAAATTGCTCCTCTCACTACTCTATACTGGATTCAAAATAAAAACAAAACTTCATCGAGTATTTCTATTATTTGGAAAGATGTGATTAAGGATTTTGATCTCATTAGGAATAGCCTGGTTTGGAGGGTTGATTCTGGTTGGTTGGTTCATCTTGGTATGGGTCTGTGGCCTGGTTGCAAGTTGGGGAATTTATTACCCACGGGGACTCAAGATAGATTAGCTCAGGGTGGTTTCTACAATCTTGCACGGGTCGGGAACCCTATCCAAACTAATATGAGGAATCAAGGTTAGTTGGCATGGCACATGCTTGGTCTCCTTGAGGAGGACCTCATTCATTGGGATGGGTATTTACAGGCTCTCAGGGATGCCTCTATCTGTATGGTTGATAGAGATGATGAATTACTTTGGGATGGTGTTGGGGATGGAGAATATAACCCTCTTGCGGGATACATCATATTATGTGTGTATTTAAATCAGAGAGATACTCTTTGGTGGTGGAAGAAGATCTGGAAACAACATTGTCCAGTGAAAGGGAAGCAGATTTGGAAACAAATTGTAGATCTAATCTAATCTAATCTAATCTTCTGGAGTTTTCAATTTCCCGAAATGGTTACCTCTCACACGGGTTGATCCGATGGCTGGCATGATTCCCATAACCAAATCAATGATCTAGATCCAATCCTTAATCATTATTTTACTGCTTAATCCAATGGTTATGACTTAATCAACGGGTGAGTGAACGGTTGTCATTTACTTCGAGAATTCAGAACTTCATCCTTTGTGACTTCTAGGACTCTAGAGTAGCAATTCCTTCCAAGTGATTACCTACCGAATAAGTCTTAAAGCAGTGGTGACTAGTTGTTGTCGGTTAACAGCTCCACTTACATTATCCTTCCACTATGCTTGATCATCGATTGAGAACACTCCCGAATTATATCAATGGTTAGTGTTGTGCCTCTTTTGCCACCTAGATGAGCAAAACAGAGGTGCTTGCAAGCTTAGTTGGGTTTGCTAAGAAGGACAGTTGTAAGGAAAAGGGTTAGAGAAAGAAATATAAAATATTAACTAAGAATTAAACTAAGAAATAAAATAACAACTAAACTAGTGAGAATAGGGACATAAGAACAAAAGAAACAATAAGACCCATGTCACCAATGGTAAGGTTTATATTAGTGAAAGAAAACACCAAGAAGAAAGAGGACTTTGAATCCCTTCTTCCTCCAAGGGAGGGCTCATGGACCCCCACAAATAATCTCTTCTTACAACTTTGAATGAAAATGGTGAAAGAATTATTTGCTAATCCACTCAAGGGGTGAGATGGATTGCCCAATGTAATGGTGCTAGTATACTCTTGATGAGAATAGAGGATTCCTCAAGAGAATAGTAGCAGCATAACTTTGCTATTGAATTCCTTAAGAATGAAGTGCTCCCATGGCCTTGTTTTATAGCACCTCTTTGAGGTATTGTGCAACCATCTTTTAGTGTGAAAAGAGGCTAATTAGGGCATTTTTAGGTCTTTTACCAGACACCCAGTCGGATCCAGTCTAGATTTGAGTGTCAAATCAACTTGGAAGTTGAACCAGAAGTGGGTGGGATGCCAACCACTCTCATAAATGTGTCATTCTCAGATGTGCACGGCTTTTAGACACCACAGTCGCGCATCGGGCGCATGTCCTCTTTTCCTACGTTTCTATTTTGCGCATGTGCATGTGCACTCTGTGTAGTCATAGCGCACTTTAATTTTGTCACTGGTTGTATAGATTTTGACCCTTTGGAAATGATTTTGTGGTAATTTTGGTCCATGGGTGACCTCATAATTGTTTGACGATGTTGGATTCTTGTAACCATTTGCGGACGAAATTTCAATGATAACAGATACCCCCTGATGGATGAGGTTAATAGCATACGTATAGCCAAAATTCATCAATGTTTCTTCTATTGAGAGTTTCATTGTAAGAGAGAGCGATAGTGGGATTTTCAAGAGTTACCCGTTGGAGGGAGAAGGGAACCTATAGAACCCAACCTTCCATAAGGTGTGTAAAAATAAACTGTGTACAAACAAGGCGGGCATGCCCCATGCTCGTGTCATGTAACTCAAAAAGGAATGGTGTGTTGATGTAGACAACTGCAGCGCCCTAGGGGGAAGTCGTGATAAAGGAAGAAGACAATTCTGTAGAGGAACATACTCTGAAAAGTAGGCAGTGACATCTGTAAGAAATATCATAGATTATGTAGGCATTGATAGCCCAACCAAGTTCAGAGGTCTTTGGAAAATATAAGAGATAACTGCAATAGTCGCAAAGTAAGACCCATCGTAACATGAGAAAGTGTTGAAGTCGAATGCTACGGGGGTCAACGATAGTAGGGAGCAATTGTGGTTCTCCATGTGTCATCTGAGACTTCTCATTGGAAAGGTAATGAGAGTTAAGATACTGTCGCCCTTCTGGAAACTGTGTTGATGTCGACAAAAAGGGGGATGCGACTCCGAGAAGCAAAGAGCTTCATGAAATATACTAAGTGAGGTTAGGAACTGAGGAGGTACATGGATGAAATCAAGATGTATGGAGACTCAAGATGGCCCTTGGTTGGGGGTATGTGTGAGGTATAAGTGGTCGCAACCGTTCAACTAAGTCGAGTGTCAGGGGGACAACAAGACAGGGGATAAGTTGTGCCAGAGGCGGGACAAAGTGAACAAACTCAGAGGGCAGAGGTAAGGGGCCTATGAGATGCTCGGAGTATATGGACGATGTCAATAGGGGTAGATGATAAGGAGTGCCCCAACCAAGGGCAACATGGGTTGCGTTAGCCAAAAAGGGAAGAAGGTCATCAAAGGTGACAACAAAAGGATATGTAAATGCTGGAAACAAAGGCTTTTTACAATGTACCAAATAAATAAAGAATAATTTGGGATGAGTGTAAAAATACAGAAACGGGTGCACCAATGTAATATGGTTGGGCCGGTTAGGGCACAATTTGCTTGGAGAACTGGTGGAGGGTGGGGTCCCCATGGATTGGTTTCTGTATGAGGTAGGTGAAATGAAGGGAAATTTGCAGAGGGGAAAATTGATTGTGGATGAAATGGAGGGTTCATGATACTGTGGAGGTGAAGTCAAAATAGAACCTTGAAGAGATAATCTGGGAGTCTAGTGGGAAAGCTAGAAAAATGAGGAGAAGGAGTATGTGGTTGATTCACGACATGATGTAAGACTATTGGGACTCCCATCCCTAAAGGGTTGAAAAACAGCATGAGTGTCAAACTGCAAAAGGGTGCTATGAATGGGACAACTCATGTGGGGGAGAGTGCTGCTGGGTGACAGTACCTAAGATGAAATGGAGGTGTTGGTACTGCAGAGCCAGAGATGGTGATCCTAGAGGCAAATGCCAAAGGGTGTGACTGGAGATGCAACTGAGATTCAGAGGGAATGATTACATGCTAGTGCTAATTATATACCTAAAGGGGTTGTGTTGATGTATGATGCCCAAGTACCTTCACACATGAGAACCAAATACCCAACGTGAACAATATCTGAAGAGAATCGAACATACGAGCATTTATTTGATAAGTTTGAACATGAACATGCGTACCTGGACAGGGTATGAAAAAATGGTGCCCCGGGGGCTAAGGATACAAACTGGCTTGGGGATGGTCTTGATGTAGATGACAGGATGTTGATCCCGTGGTTGAAGATGGATCAAAAAATAGACACCTGGAGCTCCTGAAATGGTGATTGGAAGTTTGGCGGAAAGGCCTATATATAGTTGTAAGGCCCACATTGCCACATCATTTGTACTTGCTGCCAAAGTGACTAGACGAGAGGTATTTAGAGGAGATTTGGAGATTTCGGGAGAACGAGGCAGTCGATTCAGGACCAGCAAGCTTCAGGTTAGTATTCTTATTGTCCTACATAGAAGTAGGTTTTCAATTTCTAGGCAGGGTCTGTACAGAGGGTCGTACAGGGGGTTTTATGGGTGTGGGCCCCCCAGTGCACGGGCGATTCGAAGATATGCGCGCATGAGTGCGCGCCTGTTATCTGGATAGCCATGCATGGGTGCACCCATAGGGGGGACAAAGGCGCACATGATATGTACACCTGTATGCTACACAGTCGCGCATGGGTGCGTGGTTGTGTAGTGGACAGGCGTGCTTTGATGCGCACCTGTGTTCATGAAAGGGATGCATGGAGGCACCCCTGTAGGGTGGGTAGGCGCGCATGCATGCGTGCCTATGGAATGGACAGGTGCACCTGCGTGCGCGCCTATGGGATGGATAGGTGCGCATATGTGCGCGTCTGTGGGGTGAACAGGCGCGCATATGTGCATGCCTGTGGGTTAAACAGCCGCGCCTTGGGGGAAAAGCTTACGAGTGAAAGACTCATCTTTTTTTAATTTTTTTATGGTCAATATGGCTAACCTAGGACTGGATTATGTGGTTGTAGGTGATCATTTGGCACGATGTCAGTCGGCTAGTGAGAGAGGGATTGGTCCCAGCTGAGGGATGTCGTGGCTATTGAGGAGTCGGGGGTTCGTGCCACTTTGGCATCATGTGGGCTGCTTAAGTTCTTCGAGTGCCCATTGATATGGGCGCAGGAGTATCTCCTGCAGTTTCTGATCCAGATGTGGAGTCCAGACCTGCATTGCTTTATGGTGCAGGGAGAGAAAATTGCCTTCACTGCGTTGGAGGACATATACTTTTTGACTAGGCTCCCTTTTCGGGGAATGCCCCTACCGGTGGAGCCGGTGTTACCTGCGGACATGTCGTTAGCGACTTTGGGCCGAAGGTATTGTTCGAGGGAGAACTACATGTCAGGCTCCATCGTGAGCATCGGGGTGATGGATGCTCTAGTACATCATTGTGTAGCAGCGATGATTGTGAGGATGTATGGGTCCCTCGCGACTCAGTGGATCAGTGGTGGTCAGCTAAGTGTTATGGGGAGGGCACTGGCCTGGGTGCACTTTACCTGGGGGTTGACATTGCATGCCAGGATGGTAGGGTAGTTGGACAGATGTCAGTCTACCGATACAGGGGACTTTGCCTTTGGGTCCATCTTGGTGGCCTGGTTTTTGGAGAGGGTGTCGATGTTGCGCCCTAGGATTTTATTGGGTTCTCCGAGTGCGTGAGAGTTGCGACTGAGGTGGTGGTCGATGATTTTGGTTCGCCACGGTGGGGGCGAGGATGGCCATTTTTTATAGTTGAGGCGGCACAGGTGTGGCGGCATATGCCGTAGGTGATACTGCAGTACCCATACACTAGTGTTGACTTCCAGGGTGATCCAGACATGGTGTTACCTCCAGTGGAGGTGTTTGATCACCGAGGTATGTTTACGAGTTTGATATGTTGATTTTTAAGATAGCATGACATGTGTATTTTGTATAGATATTGATACTATCATTTGGTTGTTTTGTATGTGCAGATGTGGGACCTCGCGGGCATGAGGTTGAGCTGCTGAGAGCGTCGGCTAGCCAGGAGCCGGGGAAACCACCATGGGCAGGAGAGAGACATTGGTGTGAGGATGTCGAGGCGAGACCAGCTGATGACGAGAGAGTAGTGAGGAGACATCGTTTTGATGACCCAGGTGTTGGACCATCGCATGCTCCTCCGACGAATGCCGGAGGAGATTTTGGGGATATTCTCCGCCGCCTGGAGGCGGTGCTACAGGGCATGCCTGAGGGCATGTGGTAGGTTATCTAGAATGAGGGCATCCTGGAGTAGTGTGTGGGAGTTCCAACGATGTGGCGGGTCGTGGTCCGGCGAGAAGCAGTAGCAAGTGTTGCTATGACTGGATGGTTACCTTCTGGTCCGAAGGGACCAGTAGTGGGTGGGGGACCACCGCCTAAGGGAGGGGAAAGAGGTGGTGCTCTAGAGGTTCCTTGAGTGGTGCTCTATGTATTTTTGTATTTTTTATATAGGTTGGTGAGCCCATTTTGGTGTAGTGGCACCAGTTTTGTACCGAGGTGCATCACTGGCCTGCGGATGTTTGTATATTTGTACGTAAACATTTTGATGGCACTGTGGACTGATTTATATATATATGAGTATACATTTTTGGGTCTATGTGATGTTTACATGTATTTTTTAATGTGTTGATGATGTCTAATGTATATATGCTGTGACAGGTTTTTTATAGTCTTATGTATGTGTAGAGGTATCTTGATGTGATATATGCCAATCTAACACATGTTAGCTAAGTTATCTGTAATTTGATTCAATTGTCTTGGAATATGTGTAAATGTAATGAAATCAAAATGTCGAGATAAAATTCTAACTTGCAGGTATTTGTGAAAGAGGCAAGGATCATGGACGCGGTACACATTGTTGAGCTAGAGGACAACTAGTTGAGAGTCGAGAAAGATGCTAAGGTGATGAATACGATGATGTTGGGCATTGGTGAGGAGGCCAATGATGGCAGTGTATTCGGCTTGGTTGTTGGTTGCTGGACCCAAACATATGCCGCTAGAGTGGAGCATTTCATGTGAGGGGGTATAGATAGCCTAAGCTGCTGAAGCGAGATTTTGTGTCCAACAACTGGTGCCGTCGACGAAACCGATGTGGTAGGCTAGTGGAGGAAGCATCTGTCAATAGCACAAATGATAGTTTAGACGTGAGGGATGGAAAAAAGATTAAAAACACTATAAAATAAATAACCCAAAGTAGAATGGCTACACTTAGGCATAAAATTTCTTTAAGTATAACTTGTTGACGGGTTCTTTGAGAGAAAGGCCTTCGGGAGAGGCTAGGATGTATGCGCCTTTGGTGAGGCAATGTTGGATAATGTAGGGGCCATGCCATAGTGACTTGAATTTGCCATGACCAAGGGTATCTTGAGCAATATCATAAGTGAGGATGAGGTCACCTTCGTGAAAGGGGCAAAGGTTGACATGGCGATCAAAGGTGGCCTTTGACCATTTTTTGGCTGCCTCATTGTTCTGTAATGAAGATCGACGATCTTCATCCAGGGACTCTAAGTTCAGCAAGAGCTGCTCCATTGGAGCAGTGTCGGGTCATAGCTCAATTGTAGTGCGTAAGGTGGGAATTTCACACTTGATGGGAAGAGTGGCCTCAACCCCATGGACTAGATGAAATGGTGTGAAACCAGTGGCCGTTTTCACGACCGTACGGTAAGCCCATAGCACGGAAAATAACATATGATTCCAATTGGTTTTATGTTTATTAACCATGCATTGTAACATGGTCTTGAGGACCTTGTTAACTGCTTCGACATGTCTGTTAGACTAAGGGTAATATGGTGAGGCAAACTCGTGGGAGAATCCTAACCGAGATGAAAGTTAAACGAAAATCTCATTCTCGAAGTGTTTCCCATGATCGGAAACTAGTTGGAGTGGTACACCAAAGCAGGATATGACATGATTAAAGAAAACACGCATTGTAGTGTCAGTGGTGTTGTTGAAGGTGGGCATAGCTTCCACCCATTTTGTGAAGTAATTGACTGCGACAACAATGTATTTGTGTGCATTGCTGGATGGGGGATTACGATTCATGAAGTCGATGCCCCATTTAAAAAAGGGGTCGGCCGTAATGACTAGGTGAAGAAGAGCAGGTGGTGCTCATGCTTTGTTGGCGTAAAGATGACATTTCTCGCATCACTTCATGGCATGAATGCAATCATGAAACAATGTAGGCCAAAAATAACCTGCTCAAATAATTTTCTGAGCAGTGGACATTCCCAAAAGATGGCCCCCACATGCACCACTATGGTAGTCGTTCAAGACTCTATCAACCTCATCAATAGTCAAGCATCGACAAAGTATGGTTTCGACCCCTCGCCGATATAAGATATCTCCGATGAGGAGATAGCGGGGGGGCTGGTGGCGAATACGATGGCGATCATCTTGTGAGAGGTGGTTATCGAACTTTTGGGGTCAGAGGTAGATGAGGAAGTCATCGTACCATGGATCATCCAAAGTAATATAAAAGAGGTGTTCATCTAGGAAGTCAGTATTGACGGGGGCACTGGTAGTATCGGAGGGGAAGGCCGTGACAAGTTCGGCAAGGACGAGAGATTTCTTGCTCTTGGGTGTTGAAAATTCAAGATCGTACTCCTGAAGGATAACGATCCATCGGGAAAATTTTCCATTAATTTGTTGACGGCTGAGCAAGTATTGCATAGGGTTGGAATCTGCTACGACCTTAGTAGTGCGAAGCAGAATGTAATGACGTAATTTCTGGACTGCGAAGATGACTGCAAGGGCTAGTTTCTCTTCGTGTTTATACTTCAAGGGTGGCCCTGAGAGGTCTTTACTAACATAGTAAATGACATGCTCATGGTCATCATCACCAATTTGAATGAGAACTCCTACTACTGAGACAGTTGATGCTGATATGTAGAGGATATAGTCGTGATTATAGTCAGGTGAACTAATTAAAGGGGTGTTAGACAATGCCATTTTAAGATCATCAAATGATTTTTGGGCATGTTCATCCCAGTGAAATGGGATGTCGTGGCATAGTAAGCGAAGGAAACTGTGTGCTCGAGTGGTGTAGTCTGGGACAAATTTCCGTAGAAAGTTAGCTTTTCCTTGTAGGCTCTGGAGTTGACGTAAATTCTGGGGAGGTGGAATTTTTGTGATGGCTTGGACTTTGAGGGGGTCCACGGTAATACCTCTTTGGGAAACAATGAATCCGAGGAGGCACCCCGCAGTGACGTAGAACATGCACTTGAGGGGATTCAAGAAAATGTTGTATTGACGACATCATTGGAAGATGATCCGTAAATCATCAAGATGTTGGGTGTGTTTCTTGGATTGAGCTGTGAGGTCGTCCAAGTATGCAAGGATGATATGGGCCAGATCATGAAAAATGTATGTCATAGCCCATCGAAAAGTTTCACCAGCATTCTTTAAGCCAAAAGGCATGACACGATATGCAAAAGTACCCCAAGGGGTATTGAATGCGGTTTTGTATCGATCGGCTGGGTGGATTTGGATTTGATTATAACCAAAGAAACCTTCCATGAAGGATAAAGCCTTGTGGCCTGCATAGTCATCGATAATTTGATCGATGAAAGGCCTTGGAAATTTGTATTTGGGACATGCGTGACTGAGATCGCGAAAGTCCATGCAGACGTGGATAGTGCCCTATTTTTTGTTAATGGGTACAGGGTTGGAAACCCATGATGTATAGGCGATGGGGTAGATGAACCCAGCTACGCATAATTTGTCAATCTCAACTTTGATGGCCGCTGCTTTGGATGGGTGTAGCAGTTGTTGTTTTTGATGAACTGGTGTAATGTCAGGCCAGGTGTCAATGCGATGTTCGACAATAGAGGGATCAAGGCCAGGCATTTATGTGTATGACCAGGCAAAAATATCCCGATATTCTTGGAAGAGGGCTTTATAGGTGGTGATTTCTTGAGGAGTGCAAGCGGCGCCAATGGTGATTTCCTCGACGACTCCATTTTTGATGGAAATGTCGATTTTGATGGTTGGGGAAATGTTGGCCATGTTGCCTTCTTCAAAATCATTAGGGGTAGGAATGGGGTTGTTGAACCAGTCGATATGCCCTGATGGGATAAAATCCTTGGTTTCTACCGCGTATATGGGGTGTTGGTTAGGAGGTGTGGAGGCTTCCTGTGGAAAGAAGAGTGCTCGGTGGTGTAGCGCATCCCATGGGTAGTCAGGGGTGTTTAACTCTTCGAGTATGTCCTCTTCACAGTGGAATTGGCGGGAATACAAGGGGTTGTAAAGGGTGATATCAGTGACTGTCACCGTGTGGTTGTCCCCTGGTGATGAAGAAACAGGGGGAACAATGCAATGAGATTGCGATGGTTCACTCGACATAAGCCAAATATCGAAGTACTGAGGACTACCAGTGGTAGTTGGATGTAAAATTTTCATAGGGAAATGAATGGGAGAATTGGGTGGATTTGGGGGTGAATCTTCGGATAAGTCATCCAGGAACCATGGAGGCATCGGGAGTGCCTCGGGTTTAGGAGAAATGATATGAGGAATCTCTAGTGATGAGGTAAGGTCAACCATCGATTCTGTAGGGGTTCGAATCAGGGTCAATTGGCCTTGCCTGTATTCAATGATCATAGGACATTGGTATGTAAAATGATCTAAGGATTCACATAGAGAGAAAGGGAATCTCATACGATCATTGACTGAAGTTGTGACATAATGGATATCAATGATTTTTGGTAGGGATGATGTAGCTGGATTGGGTTCGTTCTGGAAGCTTTGGCGTACTGCGGCTAATGTTTGTCGGAAGCACGGCAGATCTGGGAAATGGTATGTATAATGGCCATATTCTGAACATATAGCACAAGTGAATTTGGTTCACATCCCTTTACTACTTGAGTGAGGGGCATTGGCGGCAGTACTTGCTACAGTGGCAAGCGTTGATGGTGTTTGATTGAGTGGAATCAGGTTTCGTAACTCGGGTAGAGATGGGAATTTTTTGGTTTGGTGTCCATCTTTCTCACATAGCACGCAAGGAGGTTGGACATGTGGGGAAAGTGGAGCTATGGGCTCCTTCTTCTTTCGCCTACCCCTAGCTGTGGTAGGGAGGGTAGTGAGTGGGGGTGTAGAGGGTATGGTGGGAGTGAGTATGGGAATCATCATTGGTATTCCTTCCATTTAGGGGGGAAGGGATGGTTGAGGGACCATCTCTGGTGGATGTAAATACCAAAATGGAATTGCTAACACCATATTAGCGAGGGTAAGAGTTGCGGATACTTGGAAAGCTTGTACACCTAGTGGGGGGTAAAAGAAGGGGATTTGAGTAATGGCTTGGGGAACTATCTCCTAAACTGGGATATGGCCTTAGGGAGAGGTGAAATCGTGGACTGGTGGAGTCAACAAGTTCGCAGGAGGCTTGTGAGGGAGGAGCTCTGTGACTAGTGGGACGTCAGATATGATAAAAGCCTCCCTAGGAGGAAGGGTATCCTCTATGTCAGTTCCGTTGGATGATACGACACATACTTGATTGGAAGGATGAAGGAGAGGTGGTGCACCATGGTAAGTTCCTAACAATGATGGGTCTTTGAAAATTCCGTGACCCATTTTGATGAGTGGGTATTCGTCATGACTCATGTGGATGAGAGGGAGAATGTTATCGATGTTGGTAGAAGGGTTAGGCTCGTAATGTGAGACTTGGTAAATGGTAATGATCTTCCTGTTATGGGGGAACATCATTGTTCGAAAGACGGAAGAGGAAACTGCCTTCATAGCGTACATGTAGCTACGACCGAACAGGATATTATAATCAAGTGGGGCGTCGATAACTTCAATTTCAATGAGAATGGTCTTGCGAGCAAGTTCTACAGGGACATTTTGGAATAGCCCTTCAGGAGACGATGGTCATCCGTCATAAGCTCTTAAGGTAATGGCAGATGGTATGAGTTCGAGGGAACCAAGTTTTTTCCATACGGATTTGGACATAATGCATGTGGATGCACCTTCATCGATGATGCACCGATGAACTTTAATGTTCTGAATTTTTACTGGGATTTGAAAAGCAATCAGAGCGGGAAGGCGAGGTTCTCCGCTGTCGATATCAAATGTGATGATTTGGGTATCCGCGGGGTCAACTGCCCCCAAGGAGGAAAGTAATGATTTTCACTGAGTGGGACAAGTTTGAAGGACTTCTAAGACTGACATGGAAATCGGGGATTGTGCTAAGTCATCAACCAAACTGTAATTATGAGCCACCCTAGCCTAGGGGTTGTGGACATTCCTACGCAATGGGATGTGAGGGATGCGAAGAGGTGTTTCGGCGTTAGGGCGAGGAATTACCAACGGGGGTCCCGTTGGTGCTGAGTTTGTTTCTGGGGGAATGGGAGGAGACTCAGGGGGTGCATGGTATTGATGACTACGTGTTTGTAGAAGGATTTCTTCCTCACTGGTGAGGAGGATAGTACGATCTGCGTGATTGTTGGGATTGAGGTATTGTCCCAATTGTGGTGGGGTAGGCTGTGTATCTTGTTGGGTGTTTATCACACCCTTGTGTGGAATGGGATTTTGTAGCACGGCTAGGGGGTGTTGTTGCACGTATTGTTGTGGGGATGGCTAAGGGGCAGGCAGTGTTGGGGGATGCGGTAGACTTCCTGAGTCTTTCATTCGTTTAAAATCAACGATTTGGGGGCAATGATGAGTATAATGACCGAACTCACTGCAAAGGGCACAAGGGAAGGTGGTTTTAATAGTATTGTTATTTCTCCCTTGACGCTTGTTGTAATTGCCCCCCTGGGGGTTTTGATTCCCTTGATTCTAGTTGCCCCCAATAGGTTGGTTCTGTTGGGTTTGATTCCCACCTTGACCTGGGTTATTATTGTTCCTATTTCTTCCTTTCTTTTTGGAATTATTCGATGGATGGGTCAGATTTTCTGTATTCAGTTGTTCAAAATTTTTATATTGTTGAACAAGAGAGGGTTGAACAAAATTCACCCCAATGTCAAGGTGTGGGGGAACCATGGGATATGGAGGACTAGGGAATGGAAAGTACATATTATGTGGGAGTGGTGATCCGTAAGGTACATAGGAAGTCGTGGCACCTTTTCTAGTACTTAGAGTATAAGCTGAGGTAGAGGGGGTACCAGAACTTGTTTGGATAGGTGGGTGTATTGGGGGTGTCGACGGTGGGCCACTGATGGGTGGAGGAATAGAAATAGGGTATGGTTGTTGATAAGGGGGTGGGGGGTAATAAGAGGTTTCCCCATATGTCAGTGGATATTGAGGTGTGCCATACATTAGTGGTGGTTGGGGTTGAGGACTGTGGTGTGTGGTATTACCAATCAATCCGTCTGCTGAGTGAGACATCCTGGGTTTGTCCTGACTGAATGGCATGAGTTTTGGGAGATCAGGAAGTACTGTGTATAAGTACCCTGATTGTGAATAGATGAGGTTGTATTGTTGAGCCTTACTGATGGCTTCTTCTTCGAATTGAGGGAAGGTGGAAGCTACATATTTACCGAGGAGAGAGACAAGTGATTTGAGAAACCAATCAAGACACTGTTGTTTGGTGGTTTCAGCTTTGCACAAACTACATCGTCTACAACACTCATGAATGTGATCAGCGATATGTGTGGCTGAGGTTTGTTTGAAATTAGAGAGTAGTTCAAGACCATTGTCGTGGTGGATTGGTAATTGGAAGAAGGTCAAAAATGCTTTGGCCAAGGACTCGAAAGTCACATGGGACCCTGATTTTTCATCTACATACCATTTGGCTGATGGGCCAATGAGTGTGCATTGAAATAATCATAGTCTGATGGAATCATCCATAATGTTGTTGGAAGAGCACCATAGGTGGAAAGTCATGACATGGTTGGCAGGGTCATCTCCTTCCTTCCTTTCAAACTTGGGGATGTCTGAAGGTAGTTTGGTAGGCATCGCAGGCCATGTGGGGTCATGCAATATAGGATCATTTGTGAGTTTTCTTAGATCTGGTATGTTAAGAAAGGAAAAATATGGCATCTATAGTGGGGGGGGAGGATTAGTTCTAGCCATTGTGTGAGTGTTTTGTGAACCTGACCCTTGAGGGGGACTAGGTGGGTTGGTACTTCCCCTTTGAGAAGAAGTGAGCCCCCCGCTTCCGTGTAGAGGAGAGCGAGTGGACGGAGGGACTTGGGAATTGGACCCAAGTAATGTGGAACCAAGCAAAGTTGACCCTAATATAGTGGCACTCACTGGAGTGTGTGAAGGTGGTGTCGATGAGTTGGCAAGACTAGAAACTCCCCCTAAAATAGGAGGGAGGTTTAGCAAGTGTCTGGAATGACGGGGGTTCTGAGGGTCCCCTATGATGTCCGACAAGCTGAGTGGATGTGTGCAAATTGTGATGAGAGAAAATAAACAAGAGTCTTTTACACAATATATATATTGTAAATCAAAATGTAATCAGAAGTGCATCATACATAAAGTGTTTTGAAAAAGAAGCATATATGTGGATAAGTGGGTTTTGTCCACGTGGGGAATCAAAGAAAACAAATGCTCGTGTCCTAAAAGACATAACGTCCTTCCTCTCAAATAGCACTGGACCTTCCAATAGTACTCAATAGTGGGGTCTGAAGTCACCGGAAGAGAAACTAGTGAAGGATGAAATAATCAGTTATAATGAGGGGTAAAGGGGGCATATCCTGAAAGATTTTGTGATATTTCCCAATAGCCACACAAAATCTGATCAAGGTGCAATTGCAGCCCACAATTTCCACCTAGGTAGATGTCCTAAAATTTGGTCACTAGGTACCTCGGTCAAAGTGCGGCATTTAGATTTTCAGCCTAAGAAATGGGTCACAGGCTGGATCCCGTCCAAGAGGAGGGTGCCTCAAGGGGGGATGCACAGAAAAACCGGACCTCAACCTTCAACCCTTCATGGGTATCTCCCTGCCTTATGGTGTTAGGAACACTTGACTTGGAGGATTTTCAATTCCCTATTTGACAACTTCTATTGTTTTGACAATGTGAGAACCAAATAACGAGGAGTTATTTGGATGCCTATCCCTGAAATCCTACCTAGACTAAAAAATTTCTTTTGGCACCTCTTGTGGAGGAAAACTTAGTGAGTTTTTAGAAAAAATTTAGATGTGGTTGTTTGAGAGATTGGGGGTGTGAACCAACCTAGTTGAAATTAAATGGGAGTGGATAGTTTCGTCAAGAAAAGGGTGGGGTGTTTCGGAATCCTTTTGGAGGAAACTTACTTTGACCTCCACATTTCAAGAAGAAAGTATGTGAGTGATAAGTGACTTTTGTGTGTGAATGAGTGAAAGTGTGCCAATGTTTTAATGAATTAGGTGTCACCTTACTGCATGTGGACTTTGCTTGGTCCTTACAAGTGTTGATTACCTAATTAACTAAATGCCTTTGTTACAACCTTGTGTAATTCAAAAGTCCCTAGGAAACTAGCATGTGGACATGTGGGTCCTTTACTATTCCTTTAACTCCCTATTGTGATTTAATCTAAGAAAAGCTTTGAAACTATCCTAGATTGTGATCATGTGGGCATGTATGGACCCGTTACAAAACCTTTAAACTTCCCTAGTGGTTTAATCTGAGAAAGTAAATTTCAACACTATCCTATCTTTGTAGCATGTGGTCATGTATGGGCCCGTTACAATCTTAATATGTGTTTGAGAAATAAACTAAGAGGAGTCCCAAGAGGGGCGGTTGTCCTCTCCTAAAGGTTTTAGTCTTTTTAAGGGAGATGAAATTGTCCTACAATATTTTTCTGATTCTCAAGGTCGCTTGGAAACACGAGAGAAGAGCATACTAAGCGATTGTTATCCAACTTCTAGTCCCAATGAAATTTTATGTGATTACAAATGATTCTATCTTATACTTTTAGTCAAAGCAAGCCATCCATGTGGAAAAATGAAAGCAAAAGAGGAAATAATGATTTTAAACCCCCTAAGTGCCTATGTGTTTTGACTAATCCCTTTATATGAAGAGGGAACTAAGTGTGGTGCAGCTTATAACATGCATGAAATCATTTTTAAGAAGGCTAGGGGCCTTCCCCAAATCACAAAAAAAAACTTACAATGTGTATTTTTTGCATGGGTGTGTGGGTTCCAGAGTAGACAGAGGTGCACTGAGCACTTGTGCGCAGACTAAAACAAGCTTATGGGCACAGGTGCGCAAAACAGAACTGTGGTTTTAGCGCCTGTGCGCACGATGCGCCTCTATGGGCCAAAAAACCCATGCACAACTGACACATGGTCGTGAAAGAAAATTCTGAATGGAATTCTCTCAATTCAACTTGGAATTGGATGTTTTGCAGGTCGGCTTGGACCGGTTAATGCACCTACAGGTTAAATAAACCAAAAGAAGAGCTATAAAAACCCAAATGGGGTAGGAAATTGATACCTTTCCCCAACGGAGTTGCCAATCTGTTGCACCTCTTTTTCCACCTACATGAGCAAAACGGAGGTGCTTGCAAGCTTAGTTGGGTTTGCTAAGCAGGACAGCTGTAAGGAAAAGGGTTAGAGAAAGAAATATAAAATATCAACTAAGAATTAAACTAAGAAATAAAATAACAACTAAACTAGTGAGCATAGGGATATAAGAACAAAAGAAACAATAAGACCCATGCCACCAATGGTAAGGTTTGTATCAGTGAAAGAAAATACCAAGAAGAAAGAGGACTATGAGTCCCTTCCTCCTCCAAGGGAGGGCTCTTGGACCACCACAAATAAGCTCTTCTTACAACTTTGAATGAAAATGGTGAAAGAATTCTTTGCTAATCCACTCAAGGGGTGAGATTGATTGCCTAATGTAATGGTGCTAGTATACTCTTGATGAGAATAGAGGATTCCTCAAGAGAATAGTAGCAGCATAACTTTGCTATTGAATTCCTTAAGAATGAATTGCTCCCATGGCCTTGTTTTATAGCACCTCTTTGAGGTATTGTGCAACCAGCTTGTAGTGTGAAAAGAGGCTAATTAGGCCATTTTTAGGTCTTTGACCAGCCACCCAGTCGGATCCATTCTAGATTTGAGTGTCAAATCAACTTGGAAGCTGAACCAGAAGTGGGTGGGAGACCGAACACTCTCATAAATGCACCATTCTCAGATGTGCATGGCTTTTAGCGACCACAGTTGCACATCGGGTGCATGTGCGCTTTTCCTGCATTTCTGTTTTGTGCATGTGCGTGCGCGATCTGTGTAGTCATAGCGCACTTTAATTTTGTCACTGGTTGTATAGTTTTTGACCCTTTGGAAATGCTTTTGTGGTAATTTTGGTCCATGGGTGACCTCAAAACTGTTTGACGATGCTGGATTCTTGTAACCATTTGTGGACAAAATTTCAATGATAACAGTTAGCATTAACTTCGACGCTTCAGCCAGTTACTAGTGTTTAGAAACTGGTTTCCCCCGAAATGACGTAACTTGTTGATGTCACTGCTGACTTGGCACTGGTCGAGTGGCTTCCACGTGTCACTTAGATTTGTGACTTACATGTACTTGAAATGCCAATTTCATCTTGACACTTGTCATTATCTGATTGCACCACGTGTCATTGCTGACGTGGTCTTGATGAGGTGGATCTCCTAATGTGGCACATGTCCTCCTCCTGGATCTAGTGGTCATCATGTATTATATAGATCTGATGGTCCTTCTTTATGACTTACTCTATCCTTCCACTCAACTTGATCCAATGGTTGAGAATGCTCTTGGAGCAGATCAATGATCATGGATGATTGTGGGGTTCTCAACTAGCACAATGTTTAACTATCGTCGAGTTCTTCAATGGAAACTGCTTGTTTGGTAGTGTAATTAATGCCAACCATAGATCTATTGGTGGGTGACCATTGATGGTTGGTGTAGATTGTGGAACTGTAAATTGCACGTGGTTTAGCCCGTCACCCAAACTCCACAATTGAAGTTGTGTGATTGTTGGTGGATCAACCACAGTCATCGATCTTTGAATCGATGAGATCTGACGGTCTAAACTAATTGTGGTATTGGAAATAACATGTTTTTTAATTCTCCCTTTGTGCTCTGCAATCAATCCCTACCCTTGATCTAGTGCTTGCATATCCAATGGTCACGACCTGATCTGATTGTTGACCAGTCCTCCAATGGTCCTTCTCTTATAACTCCCAAATCTGATAGTCATGGTTTGTCCTGTGGGATTTTCGATCCCGATCATGTTTCTTCCATGCGCTTTCCCTTATGACCTTCATGTGCATCATCTCTTCTGAGCTTCTGATCTGTTTTATCGCTATTTCTCTTGTGTCTTTTAATAACTATTTTTCTTCATTTATTTATGCATTGATCTTCAGTCGCTAACCCTCCTGATCTCTTAATTCCTTCGACTTTAACGTAATGACATCGTCTATTGACATCAATGACAATATTTCCAAAAATATCCTCCTTTGTCATTGAGGGAAACACTCTAACTTCGTACACAAACTCCCCATGTGATGATTATTTTCTTTATGAAGTTACTCTCCCCCTTTGACATCAATGGCAAAGGGTTGCTTACCCTCTGCTTAATCTTCTCTTATTATGGAGCCCTTTAGAGAATTTTCATAACTAATTGGTCTTTTGATAGAACCTTGTGATGTAGAAGTTGAGTTTTGGGTGTATCCCAAACCAGTCATTTTGTTTGGTGACCTTTGACTACTAAGAATTTCATCCAAGATATTTGAACTATTTCCAAAGTTTGATCTCTTCTTTTCTTTCTCAAGTTCACTTTTTATCAACTTAATTTCAGCTTCTAGTTTCTCACATTCTTGTTTTTTTATCACTAATTTGTTTTAAAATGACTTCTTTAGTTTTATTATCTTCCAGGAGCTAGGACTAAAAATCATTGATGGTCTGTTCTGCTCCTTGATGGTTTTGGAAACTCCCCTCTCTCTTGATTTAGTAGCTTCTTTAATCTCTAGAATATCTCTTCTTAGTACCTTGTTTTCTTTTTTATTTTTTCCTAGTTCTTCAATTACACAAAGGATTTCTTCTTCAAAGTTCCCTTCTTCTTCATCTTCTGAATGTTTGTCATCTTGACTTTTCATTCCCATAAACAAAAACTCTGAATTTTCATCTTCACTCATGTCTGAAGAGATGATGTCTTCTTTGGAGTAGAAGTTTTTCTTTTTCTTATAAAATTTATTCTTTTATTGGTTTTCCTGGTTGTGAACTTCTTCATCATTTTCCTCGTGTATGGGATAGGAACATTTGTTATAAAAGTATCCAATTCTACCATAGTTGAAACATTTGAAAGGTAATTTTCCTTTATATTTTACAAATCCTTTCTAGAGTTTCTTTATATAGTTGGCCTCTTCTACATATGTTATATATGATAACTTATCATTGGTCTTTTTTTCCTGCCTCATCTTTGTAACGTCCCCGACAATCAACCCCCTTGTCGAGTGATGCTACTGTGCGGAAACATTCTCATATTTATGTAGTATGCATTTGAATGAATTTAAATGGCTAAGAAGCATAAACATACAATTACTACTAACATATAGAATGATTGAAATCAACAGTAAATATCATTGCAATGGAATACATGATAATATTGCAAGCATCACAGATATGCATTTTAATTGAAATTATACACATGCATATACTTATCTTTGAAACTGTGGTAACTCCACCAACTACATGCAGACCTTCCACGAACCTCCCAGCCTTAGAACTCACTACTCATCACGCTCAACAGTGGGTCACCCCCAAGCTAGGACTAAGCTCCACCCAAGGCAAGGGAATCCTAGGCAAGGTTGAGGTTACAGGAAAACTGCACAGAACAATCAGAAGGATTCTCTCCAGGAGCCTTCTTACACCCACTACTAATGGAATCTCATTCCCCACATGCTTGTTCCGCCCAAGAGTATACACCTTCACAAGCACAGTCCATCGGTGCTTCACCTCCCTCTCGGGGCCTCGACAACAGGCCAGATCAGGAATTCTCAAAGCTCTGAACTTGGTGTTGGACTCTCTATGGGAGAAAACCACTTCCTAGTAGACTCCCTCACCTGGAGGGAGCTACTCACAAGCCTGACAACCTACTCCTTCTACCATGGGCCTGACAACCTGGTTCTTCAGTCAACTTCAACTCAATTCCTGCAAGGTGAAGATAAGAGCAACAGCAACAGGTCAATTCCACTCAGGAACACAGAAGGCAGTGACTCAAAGACAATTTAGGTATGGCTTGACTCTGGAAGAGCAGATCGGATGGCTTACAGGATACACAAGTGACATGTCTCAATCCACAGGTTTGCCACTGGTTTTCAGAGGGCATGACAAGGAATCCACACAGAGGTCGAACACAAACTCAATAATTCAGACAAAGGGTGTATCGATTTCTCATGAAACATAGCAGGCTTCGGGTCTCAAAGTTATGTCAGGCATATAGAGGTCAGGCAGAAATCACTGTTTCAGACAGTCGATAGAAAAATGGAGGATGAAGCCCCTCCACGGCTCAATATTTGGGTTAAATTGCATGTGCCAGGGCTGACACATGTCACCCATGAGGTTGCATGTGCTCCATCAGCATGTGTTTCTGTTTGCGCATGTTTCCCCTTTCAGGAACTTAGGATAAAAACATGTTTTGTCACATAGCTTTTGGAATAATAATAAATTATTATTCCCAAGGACTTAAGCCCCCAATCTTATCCCCTAGGCTCAACACTTAGCCTCTCTTTCCAACCTTTCAGCCCCCTTTCCCTTACCCACTCTGTGGAATCTTAGTCCCCCATCACTCTTTCTCCATGGTCGGTCTACACGGAATGATGTTTATATTTTTATTAATGTTCTACATATTACATATACAAAAATAGGCATCCTAGCCTTAACACTTAGGCTCTCCGGCCTAATAAACACATAAGTCTACCAGCTTGTCAATACTCAGCTCAATAGCCTATAAAACATGATTTACAATTCATAAACATGATTACAACAGGGCTCATCCTTGGGGATATTATAATCTTTGTCTTAGATGCTTTAAAGGATGTTTCATGTTTTGTTGATTTTTCATTCCCTGTTCTCATTTCATAAGATGTAAAAATTCCATGAAGCTGATCAACTATGAGTGTGTCTAGATTAGATCTATCTTCAATTGAAGAAATATTTGCATCATATCTCATAGGTAATGACCTTAGTACTTTTTGCAAAATATTTTTATCTGTAATTTATTCTCCTGCCGCTCTAATTGAATTAACCACTTCATCTACCCTATGAAGGTACTCAGCAATATTTTCTTCTTTCATTTTCATATTTTCAAACTGAGTTCTATAGGTCTATAGTTTGGCTTCCCTAACTTTGTCATCTCCTTCATATACAACCTCCAATTTGTCCCAAATTTATTTGGCCGATTTATAATGAATAACCTTTACACAGATAGAATTTGTCAACCCTCCTAGAATTGCATTAACTTCTCTAGAGTCGTTATTGCAGATTTTCTTTCCTGCAGTATCTTTGGGTGGAGTAGTTGGTGCAATGTAACCATCTACATCAGATTGCCAAACATCAAAATCAAGAGACAACAGAAAGTTTTTCATTCTTATTTTCCATAGAGCATAGCCTCCTCCATTGAACAATGGTGCTTTGTTGTTAGACATTCCCTCTTGTTGATCCATCCTCAGGATCTACCTTCCAGTTTTTAGACTGTGTTGAAGGCACCCACTCTGATACCAATTGTTGAAATACTGAGAGGAGGGGGGTGAATCAGTATTACCCATTTTTCTCAATTAACAGTTACTTTTTATATTTTATTGATCACCACAATAAATCAACAATGAATTGTATGAAAAATCAATTATATAAATATATTTAACAATAATTGCAAGTTTTTATAAAGAATAATGAAGCACACAAATCCTCTTTAGAGCACCAACTCTAGGAGACACAGATCCCCTTATTCAGGGAACCAACCCTAGGAAGCACCAACTCCCTCATCTTTAGGGCACCAACCCTAGGAAGCACCAACTCCCTTGTATTTAAGGAACCAATCCTAGGAAGCACCAAATCCCTTATATTTTACAATTTTCTTAGTAAGGATATGAATCCTTCCATGCTCCTCCCTTCCACCCTCACTTCATAAGAACCAGTAGTTCTTATTCTTGGACTCTGCTTCTATTTTGATCTTCCTATATGGACTGCAAAGACACTTTCTTCTCACGACTCTTTCTCGTTTTTATACTCTTCCAACTGGTGTGAGTTATAAAACATTGTGTGCCTTTGTTTGGACCATCGCACCTCTTCATTAACAATAATCTCGTTTATTTTTCTTCATCTAAATATTATCGAGAATCCTTTTCAATTTAATGAAAATCATTTTCATTAATCGATCACAGGTATGAATCGATTTAATTTAACTTGATTTCATGTCTCTGCAAATATTTGCAGAAATCAAATTTTGTAGAGGCGCTTCCTTCAAACCATTTTCATGTGACCATCTATGCAAAACCATGGGATTATTGTCTAAGTGATGTTCCCAATGCCTTATGTCTTATGTGTTCGTAACCCATGATAGGGGGCTAGAACCTAGTTCTCTGGATTTTGGCGTTCGACGATTTTTCTTTAACAATCATCTAATCTTCCGGAGTTTTCAATTTCTCAAAATGGTTACCTCTCGCATGGGTTGATCTGATGGCTGGAATGATTCCCAAAACCAAATAAACGGTCTGGATCCAATCCTTACTCATTCTTTTACTACTTAATCCAACGGTTATGACTTAATCAATGGGTGAGTGAGTGGTTCTCGTTTACTTCAATAATTCAGAACTTCGTCCTTCGTGACTTCCAGGACTCTAGAATAGTAATTCCTCTGAAGTGATTACCTATCGAATAAGTCTTAAAGAGGTGGTGATTGTTTGTTTTTGACTAACAACTCCACTTACATTATCCTTCCACTATGCTTAATCATCGGTTGAGCACGCTCCTGAATTAGATCAACGATTAGCGTTAACTTCGGCCTTCGGCGCTTCGGGTAGTTACTGGTGTTTAGAAACTGGTTTCCCACTAAATGACGTAACTTGATGATGTCATTGCTGATTTGGAACTAGCCGAGTAGCTGCCACTTGTCACTTAGATTCGTGACTTACACGTACCTGAAATGCCAATTTCATCTTGACACTTGTCATTATCTGATTGTGCCACGTGTCATTGTTGATGTGGTCTTGTTGGCGTGGATCTCCTGATGTGGCACACATTCTCCTCCTAGATCTAACAGTCATCATGTATTCTCCAGATATGATGGTGCTTCTTTATGACTTACTATGTCCTTCCACTCAACTTGATCCAACGGTTGAGAATTCTCGGAGCAGATCAACAATCATGGATGATTGTGTGGTACTCAACTAGCATGACGTTTAACTATCGTTGAGTTCCGCAATGGAAACTGTTCGTTTGGTACTGGAACTGATGCCAACCGTAGATATATTGGTGGGTGAGCATCGATGGTCGGTGCAGATTGTGGAACCGTAAATTGCACGTGGTTTAGCCCATCACCCAAACTCCACAATTGAAGTTGTGCGATTGTTGGTGGATCAACCACAGTCTTCAATCTTTGAATCGATGAGATCTAATGGTCTATACTAATTGTGGGATTGGAAATAATGTGTTTTTTAATTCTCCCTTCGTGCTCTGCAATAAATCCCTGTCCTTGATCTGGTGTGTGTGTATCCAACGGTCATGACTTGATTTGATCATTGACCAGTCCTCCAACAATCCTTCTCTTGTAAATCCCATATCTGGCAGTCCTGGTTTGTCCCATGGGGATTTCGATCCCGGTCACATTTTTGCAATTCTCTTTCCCTTTTGAGATTCATGTGTGTTATCTCTTCTGAACTTCTGATCTATTTTATCGTTATTTCTCCTGTGTTTTTTAATAACTATTTTTCTGCATTTATTTATGCACTGATCTTCAGTCACTAACCCTCTTGATATCTTAATTCCTTGGAATTTAACATAATGACATCGATTGTTGACATCAATGAAAATAAATCAATGATAATATGTCCAACAAGACTGATTATGTGATTTTCTTACCTTGCACCATGAATTAATTGATATTTATTTTGCGCCATGATATGTATGGACGGTCATGGGTGTAGTAATTCATGCGCCACTAAAATGTTAATTATTGTTGAATTTAATGATTAATTAATCGTGCGCCTTGAAGTAAAGTAGATGTTTTCCATTACGCCTTGAAAATAAAATAAAGTTGATTACATTGCACCTTAACTTATGTCATTGTATGATGGATTTAGTAATCAAATTCTCTTGTGCCTTGGAAATTATGTGATGTGTGATTGATTCATAGAACACTATTGCACATTGATCATCGTTGATATTGTTGATTTAGCATAGTTAGTTTTGGACTTGACTGTGTTAGTGGGATGTAGACACCTCCTTGTTCCTCAAAACAGTCGCCAGCCCTGAGACCTTAAATGGTCAAAATCAATCAGATGAATCCTGGGCTTGAGCATTTCTTATGTGTCTTGGAGGTCTTAACTTTGCACAGTAGGTTGGGCGGGTAGTATATTTATGTCATATTTATGTTATCTTTATGATCTTTATGTTATCATTATGTTATCTCATGTTATCCTTGTGTTATATGATGATTATATTTATGTGATGAGTTGAGCGATTAAAATTATTGATGATTCGAGTTGATCATGATGATTTGATCTTACGTCGCCATTCATGATGCTTGTCGATTATGTGTCATTATTCAATTACGATGATGTGTTGATTATATTTCGTTAGTAAATATGTTGATGCATCGGTTGCGACGTTATTTTATTATGATGATGAGACGCTTGTAATTCCTTTAATTATGATGTCATTCATTATACATTGATGAGTTATGTGTTGATGCAAATTCCTAATGCTTAAAAAACAAATTACCTTCTGTGGTTTGCTTTTTCTTAGGCGTAATGGAGGGATATTACACGTTATTGTTCTTTTCTTTATACTGTAACAAAATAAAGAAAAACAAAACTTACAGAGTCATGGAAGTAAGGCTCTAGCATATACATTCACTTATTACCCCAGAGACATCAAATATTGAGAACTCAGGTGCCGAGGAGGTGAACAAATCTTCTAGAACATAAGGTAAGCTTGAGTTAGTATGAGTTTGTATTATTATTAGAATGAAGGGTATTTATGCATGGTAATGACCTTAGTACTTTTTGAAAAATATTTTTATCTGTAATTTCTTCTCCCGCCGCTCTAATTGAATTAACCACTTCATCTACCCTATGAAGGTACTCAGCAATATTTTCTTCTTTCATTTTCATATTTTCAAACTGATTTCTATAGGTTTGTAGTTTGGCTTCCCTGACTTTGTCATCTCCTTCATATACAACCTCCAATTTGTCCCAGATTTATTTGGTCGATTTACAATGCATAACCTTTACATGGATAGAATTTGTCAACCCTCCTAGAATTGCATTAACTGCTCTAGAGTTGTTATTGCATATTTTCTTTCCTGCAGTATCTTTGGGTGGAGTAGTTGGTGCAATGTAACCATCTACATCAGATTGCCAGACATCAAAATCAAGAGACAACATGAATTTTTTCATTCTTATTTTCCATAGAGCATAGCCTCCTCCATTTAAAAATGGTGTTTTGTTGTTATACATTCCCTCTTGTTGATCCATCTTCAGGATCTACCTTCCAATTTTTAGACTTTGTTGAAGGCACCCGCTCTGATACCAATTGTTGGAATACTAAGAGGAGTGGGTGAATCAGTATTACCCATTTTTCTCAATTAAAAGTTACTTTTTATATTTTATTGATCACCACAATAAATCAACAATGAATTGTATGCAAAATAAATTATATAAATATATTTAACAATAATTGCAAGTTTTTATAAAGAATAGTGAAAGGCACCAATCCTCTTTAGAGAACCAACTCTAGGAGACATATATCCCCTTATTCAGGGCACCAACCCTAGGAAGCATCAACTCCATCATTTTTAGGGCACCAACCCTAGGAAGCACCAACTCCCTTGTATTTAAGGAACCAATCCTAGGAAGCACCAAATCCCTTATCTTTTACAATTTTCTTAGTAAGGATATGAATCATTCCATGCTCCTCCCTTCCACCCTCACTTCATAAGAACCGATAGTTCTTATTCTTGGACTCTGCTTCTGTTTTGATATTCTTATATGGATTGCAGAGACACTTTCTTCTCACAACTCTTTCTCATTTTTATACTCTTCCAACTGGTGTGAGTTATAAAAAATTGTGTCCCTTTGTTTGGACCATCGCACCTCTTCATTAACAATAATCTCGTTTATTTTTCTTTATTCAAATATTATCGAGAAGCCTTTTCAATTTAATGAAAATAATTTTCATTAATCGATCACAGGTATGGATCGATTTAATTTAACTTTATTTCATGTCTCTGCAAATATTTGTAGAAATCAAATTTTGTAGAGGCGCTTCCTTCAAACCATTTTCATGTGACCATCTTCGCAGAACCATGGGATTATTGTCTAAGCGATGTTCCCAGTGCCTTATGGGTTATGTGTTCGTAACCCATGATAGGGGGATATAACCTAGTTCTCTAGATTTCGACGTTGGACGATTTTTCTTTAATAATCATCTAATCTTCCGGAGTTTTCAATTTCTCAAAATGGTTACCTCTCACATTGGTTGATATGATGGCTGGAAGGATTCCCAGAACCAAATAAATGGTATGGATCCAATACTTACTCATTATTTTACTACTTAATCCAGCGGTTATGACTTAATCAACGGGTGAGTGAGTGGTTCTCGTTTACTTCGAGAATTCATAACTTCGTCCTTTGCGACTTCCAAGACTCTATAATAGTAATTCCTCTGAAGTGATTACCTACCGAATAAGTCTTAAAGAGGTGGTGACTGCTTTTTGTCGATTAAAAACTCCACTTACATTATCATTCCACTATGCTTGATCATCAGTTGAGCACGCTCCCGAATTAGACCAACGGTTAGCATTAACTTCGGCCTTCGGCACTTTATCAACGGTTAGCATTTATACAATAACAGAAAAACAATCTTCTTCACTCCCATTCTATGGAATTATTGAAGTATTCATTTTCTTTCAATACATAAAATATTCTAATACCATGTGGTTTTCCACTATTTGAAAACATACCACTGTATCTGGAAAGTACCATAATTTAAGACTTGATATTACTATACAAAGTTATATAAGATTTACCTTTCTCAGGATCTATAACTATATTATATAATTCTATGTCGAGATAGCTATGAGTCATAATCTTATTAATTTAACTTATGTAACATACATACCTCTATGCAAATTAAATTATGTAGCATATATATAAATTTTATAGCTATATGCAATTTCTTAAACACAACATGAACAAATATGAACAATAAGGTACATCTATACAAATTCAATTATATAGCATACCCATAAATTTTGTAGCTACATAAAATACATAAACTCCATCGAACAATAAAATACAACTATAAAGGTCAAATTCTATATTGTAAGCAATTCAATATCTAACATAGGTCAAAAGAGGTATAATAAAGATACACATATGTAATAGTTATGTTGTAAAACAAATGGAACAACCATGTTCCACCCAAATGTAGATACAAAAAAATCAATAATAGTTGTCCCGATCACCCCCTAGCTTGGCCATGAATCCATAAAAGCAAACTATGCTTCACGCCTTAACCACCATCTTTCTATCCATTTCATAAAATCATTTTCATCCACGTAGTAGAAATAATACATAGAAATAATCTATTCATATAGTTACCTAAAATGTGCTCAGTGATAAATTCATCCACGTAGATGTATAAAATTAAAATGTGAACCAAAACTCTAGAGCTGGAAGAAATTCCTTTCAATCAAGGGGAAAACACCATGAGGGACCTCACATAGCACTAGAAACCCCGTGAATATTTCCAAACGATGGGAGGCATCCAACTTCATCTCTGTTTCGAGGCTCAAGGAAACCTCGAGCCATGTTCTTAGTACCTTCCCTAAGAACCGAAGTACTTTATTACCTCATCATTTGATAAGCCATGTGATTAAAATAACATGGCAAGGGAAAGTTAGTTTAGGCTATGTGACCAGGCTGTCCGACCAAGGATAAGGGTAGGGTAAATTTTACCTCCCGTTAGTCTATTCTAGCTCAGATAGACTTTCTCTCTCTTATTAATTTAATTTTTCACGTTAATTAAGTTTCATCGTTTGTATTCTTTGGTCGACATCATATCCCATATGCGACTTGGAGTATGAATCCTAAAATACACTAGAGTATTTATTTATGTTTATAAAAGGAACAAAATTCCGTGAGGACCCAAGGATATGCATTGTACATCTAAGACCCTAGACTAATTCAAGATAACAACAGTATCATGAATAAGCAAGATAAAAGTTATTATATGATTTGATATCATGAATAAGCAAGATAAAAGTTATTATATGATTTGATATCATGAATAAGCAAGATAAAAGTTATTATATGATTTGATATGATAATAATCCAATTGGGGACCCTTCTAACATATATGGTGACTTGGATTTGAAGTTATTCTAAATTAATTTTAACTTAAGATATGGTAATGGGTGGAATGCAAAAGAGTTTAAATATGATGTTTTAAGTTAATTTGTTTGTTGGTGACTTAAAAAAAATAAAGTGATAGGGAGTTGAATTCAAGTTGACGATGATAATAATGTTAAGTTTTATTACCTTAATAAAACAAAATAAAATTTAGTGGAATATGAGGTATGTTACATATGGTATCAGAGTTGTAGGTTACAAAACTTAGGTCTAATGACATCACTAGAAAAATATAATGATTGATGAAAAATATAACAAACAAATTGTTCATTGTTACAAATAGATTGTTTCAATTTTTTTTTGTAACCATGTCAGCACAGAATGACGAAGAAAATAGACCCGAAGGAAATGATCATCAACAACCTCATATAAATCGAGAATACCCCAGTGAAAGAAGCTCTACAACACCGTTTTTGGAAACAATGAGGAATCTAATAGTAGAATTACAAACATTCAAGGCTGATGATGAGAAACTAAAAAAATAACAAGAAGATCAATAAGAAATAAATGAGATGTTGTTAAGAAGCAGAGCAACAAAAAATATCCCAAATAATAATGATGTCGATGAGGAAGTCAGTAAAAAATATTCAAAGGATTCCAACCATGGAACAGAGAAAGAAAACAACTCTTCTAATGACACACATATGACTAAAAACAGAGTATCTATAGTAAGGAAAAGAAACCAAATGGACCATTTTGATGGAGAATTTAAGAAAATCAAACCTTCAACTTCTGATGGAGAGTCCAGAACTAGCAAAGAAGCAGAAGCCTAGTTACTTGACATAAATAAATATTTCTAGATTTACAATTACTCTAGTAATATGAAAGTAAGGATGGATATCTATAATCTGAAGGGTAAATTTATTATATGGTGGAAAGATTTAAACTTATTCAAACGTTTAAAGGAAAAGAAAATGTTATGGACAGACTTTAAGAAATATTTTAAGAAACAATATTTGTCTAAAAGTTATTATGAGAGAAAAAACAAAGAATTTTATCAACTGAAATTAGGACAAATGTCTATGGAGGATTTGATTACCAAGTTTAAGGAATTGTTAATGTTTGTTCCTTATATTAAAGATGAAAAGGAGAAAGTTCAGAGGTTTTTAAGTTGCTTACCTCAGTCATATAAGGACATAATAGAGTTTGATAATCCAAAAACCTTGAATGAAGTGCTATGAAAGGCAAGAATATGCTATGAATAGTAAAAACAACGATCTAAAAATCCAAAAGCATGGAGAGAAAGGAAATAAGAGAAACTAAATCAAAGGAAAAAGGGTTTCAAGCCATCACCATTTCAGAACATGTCCAATGGACACCAGGAGAACAATTTTTCCATGAACTCATCACAGACACAAGGAAACAAATCAGTTAATTTGGGATTTAAGAAAAAAAAATGATAATGCTAGAGAACCATTGAAATGTCTGAGATGTGGCAAACCACATATATTTGACGAATTGTACATACAGAAATTCTGCAAATAAAATTATTCAAAACATACAAGAAGCTTCAACAATTGGAAATATTGGTAAAAGTATACATAGAATCAATGTTGCTTTGGATGGAATACAAGCAGATCACCAATATACCATTGTGGAAATAGAAGGTAAAATCCATGATAGAAAAGTCTATATTCTAATAGAACCAAGAGCTAGTTTAAGTTATGTTAACCCATATTTGGTAGACCCAAGCAAGTTGAAAAAGATAAAACATACTAAATATTGGTTGGTGCAATTAGCAACAGGAATAAAAAGAAAAGTAATTGAATTCATTCATGATTTTAAGTTGGATATAAATGATCAAGATACAGAGGTAAATTTTAATGTACTACATTTAGGTTCATATGACATACTTATAGGTATGGATTGGTTGGAGAAATATAAACATGTATTGAATGTTATGGAAAATATTTTATTTACAAAGATGAAAGCGGAGTATCAAGAATAGTGTAAGGGAATAGTAAACATGTCTCTATTAGACAAATATCAACAATGTAATTGAAGAAGTACATTAGTAAAGGATGAAAAATATATGTTATTCAAGTAACAAATATGCTAGATAAAGAAAGCAAACCAAGGTTAGAAGAATTTGTTGTCCATCGAGGATTTGAGGATGTATTTGCAGAAGAAATACATGAATTGCCTCCAAGGAGAGAAATAGATTTCACTATTGATCTACTACTTGGATCTGCACCAATATCAAAGGCACCTTACAAGATAAGTATCCCTAAGTTGACAGAATTAAAAATTCAACCACGGGAATTGTTAGATAAAGGATACAACATGCCAAGTGTTTCACCATGGGGAGCACCTGTATTATTTGTCAAAAATAAATGTGGAAAACTATAGTTACGTATTGACTATAGTCAATTCAATAAGATGACGATTAAAAATAAGTACCATTTGCCCAGAATTAATGATTTATTTGATTAGGTTGGAGGAGCAAAAATATTCTCTAAATTGGATTTAAGGTTTGGTTATGATCAAGTCGTAATAAAATATGAATACATAAACAAAACAACTTTTAGGACATGTTATGGACACTACGAGTTTGTAGTAATCCCATTTGGACTTACTAACGCACCGACAACTTTTATGTGTTTAATAAATAGTATATTCAACCAATACTTGGATAAATTTGTATTGATCTTTATATATGATATATTAATCTATTCAAAGTTTAAAGAAGAACATGAACAACATTTGAGAATAGTATTATAGACTCTAACAAAGCATAAACTATATGTTAAGTTAGATAAATGAGACTTCTATCAAAGAAAGATACAATATTTTGGACATGTAATATCAGAAGATGGTATTGAAGTATACCCCGAAAAGATTAAAGCTATTATGGAATGGCTTGAACCTAAGAATGTAGAAGACATACGATCGTTCATGGGGATTATCGATTATTACTGGAGGTTTATTGAAGGATTTTCCAAAATTTCATATCCTATTACATCAATGTAGAAAAAGGGAGCGAAATTTATTTGGTCTAAAAAATGCCAAGACAATTTTGATAAATTAAAAGGCTTACTAACTACAACACTGATCCTTAAAGTGGTTGATCCTTACAAGGATTTTATAGTTTGTGTATATGTAACTAAAGAGAGATTAGGAGGAGTATTGTCACAAGATGGACACATAATTTTTTACGAATCTAAAAAATGGAAGGAACATTGGACCAATAAGGAAGGACGTCAACCTTCCTTAGGAAGTGCACAACATAGTACAAGTCGTCTGCAGCAAGCAAGGAGAGAAGGAGAAGTAATGCTATGATATTTTTCCGATCATTGACAACGTCAGTCAATATTTTATTTAATAAATCATTCGTTAGTCTAAGTAAATAATGATGATGTCTATTTTAGTGAATAGTTAGTTTTGTCAGTAAACATTGACGAAAATTTCTCTTTCCAATCTGATTGCRTAGAGAAATGAAAAAGAATAAAGAGGCATTTACCATTTGTAGAAGATCTCCTTTATTGTTTAAGAAGGGATACAATCCTCTAATACATTTGATAAAGTTTTGTGAATCTTGAGTTATCTATTTTTCTTGTGTAACATTGATTTTCGTTTTTGCTACGACGAGTGAGAGAACTATATTGTGTTTTCATTTTTACTATTAGGTGAGGGTTGAGAGAGAGAATTCACACCAAAGGAACTGGTGCACATATCTTATTATGCTAATCGTATGAGCAAGACACCCCTTCATTTCATTGGTGGGCAGCGTAAGGAATAGACAAGGCCTCTATCTCCAACAAGTAGTGTTTTCCTTCTTCCTTTATTGCACCAATCTTCCAATTCACTTAGTCTACTGAGTGCATCCCTCACTCAAATCTATCAGAGCATGCATTCATAGAAAAACAAGTCACCATGGTATAATACAGCTTCACACAGTCAAATCAATTCATATCAGAGCAAGCTATGTCCTTGGGACCAAGAACTTCATCCACTGGATTAAAAACAAAATTGGGTATTCATACTTATTCTCACGCTTTAGCTCAGAGCATTCATTTCACCCTTCTGAGGGTTACTCTCACACCCTCCTCAGGGTATATTTTTTTTCTGTTGACCATGTCACCTTGACGAGAGGCCTCTAGTGAGGAATCCAGCACAGCCACATCAACTCTAGTTACAGACTTGGAGTTGGCTCTCCAAAAACTAATTCAACTCCAATAGTAACGACTTGCAGTTGGACACCCGTTTTCTGTTAACCAAGTTTTTCAGCCAAATGAATAGGGAGATGGTCTATTCATATATCTGTAGCCTCTTCACTTACTTCAAGACCTCGCCTGAGATGGAAGAGACCACCAAATTGCAGATAGCCAACCTTCAACTAGAAGGAATCACACAAACCTGGTGGGACACACAATTGGAAAGCTCAGAATTGATCGTCGAGCTCGATACATCGTCTTCCTCGACAAATGAATACATTTCATCATGGGATACTTTATGTCAG
>JASDQU010100801.1:109530-126967 GCA_032191745.1 Picea mariana | reverse complement strand
GACCTCGCCTGAGATGGAAGAGACCACCAAATTGCAGATAGCCAACCTTCAACTAGAAGGAATCACACAAACCTGGTGGGACACACAATTGGAAAGCTCAGAATTGATCGTCGAGCTCGATACATCGTCTTCCTCGACAAATGAATACATTTCATCATGGGATACTTTATGTCAGGCATTAAGGGAATGCTTCTACCCTCCAGGCTATCTTCATAATTTTCTTTCCAAGTGGTTACAACTCTGTCAACCTTCTAATCAATCAGTTCAAGGATACATCGATGTCTTCTGCAAGTTGTGCATCCAGCTACATAATAGTGAACTAGACGAGGTATTATTAATAAGTTCAATTCTGGTTTATTGTTACCTCTCCGGCGGGAGATAGATATTTTTTAAAACGCTTCTTTTGACAAGGCTTTCTTACGGGCCTTGGCCATAGAAAGAAAGGTTTCTCCTCACATTTGATATCCGCCAAATCAAACCCAATATAATAACCCACCTTCTTCTCATTCTTAGCCTTATCCTTCTTCCTTGTCGGCGACCAAAAATGTAGTTTGGTGTCATTTCCACAAGACCAACTCCTATAACTTTGTTGATTGTCGAACCATTAAAAATATCCACCCCCATCAGACCTTGTTTCTAGAGGCCACACCCACTTAGTTTCCTGAGCAACCAGAATTCATATCTCTCACCAATCATACTGAAGCTGACCCATCCCTCAATCTCATGACTACACCAGAACCAGGTCACCATAGCGTTCCCCTATTCAGTCACAACTGCCAAATTAAAAATGAAATCACCACTCTCATTCTGGACAATGGAAGTCAAAAGAATCTGATATCACAAGAATTAGTCCAACATGTGATATCCTCAAATTATTAGAAAACTAAATTCCAAGTTTAATTTAGAAATAAATTTCCATTTAAAGAAAATCTGAATTTAAAAATAAATTTTCATTTATGGAAAATCCGAATTTAGAATTTTGTATTTTGTAATTATTATTTTATAACTGTTGGGAAAAGGTTTGACATGCCCAACTATCCTCTTTTGATGGAAACATGTATGAGACAAACATTTTAATAAATTAAATGCCGGAAGACAAATCAAACAACTAGGTTAAAAATAGTTGACTATGACTCCATGAGTGGGGAACAGGTTTGAGTTGACTCAGGGTAGATTTTTACAAGTGTCATAAGTTGAGTTATGTCAATCGTAGCCCATGAAAATCAAGGATTTGTAAAGATACAAATTTCCCCAAGGAGGGAAAGGAATGGAAAGTCCTAGGCACAAGATAAATACAACATATGTGGGATGAAGGACACTTCTTAGTATGTTGGGGAATGAGACATGTTTTGTTGTTATGAACACATCTGGTGTGAGGAAAAACATTTTCTGAACTTTTGAAGGTTACAATGGCTGAGGAGTGTGACTCATTTTTCCCTTATGGAGTCATGGTCATGATATGGGGTGATCAGGACAAGTAATCGTGGTTGTTATGTTTCTACGATTGGGTGGAACGTGCTTGTTCCTTTTGTTTTCCTAGCATTAATATTCAGATATGTATCTCAGCCATGTAATTTTATTATTGATGTTATATTATGGATGTTATCTGATTGTGAATATGCTTTACTTTTATACATATAAGTAAAATCTGTTTTAAGTGGAATGTATAGTCATATTAGATTATGGCTTGCCACTGAGTAGGAATACATGTAGTGGTGTTTATATGAGGTATATATATATATATATATATATATGAAAAATTGTGTATATGTGCCTATTGGCCATTATGAATCTATATTCTTGATTGTTGTGCATTATTGTACATAATCAAAAACTTCATAAAGAAAAGTATAAAAATGCCATATTTTTTTATGCTATTATGTTGAGTATAAACAATAAAGGTCCCCAAATAAACTCTTTTACCTATTATCGAAGAAAGATATCTCATACAGTAGATTGTAGAATATATGCCAAAATTTATATTCATTACAGTCAATAGGTCGCTGACCAAAATATTACAGTTTGGGTTTCCTTAGACCCAATAACTCCATACCTAGTCTAAACAGATATTTAAAAGACTACATGAAAATTTATGCGAGTGCACGTGGACTGGTGGAAGAAATATGGAACTCAAATACCTTTTGTGGATAGGGCAATTTTCTTCACCAAGTGCACTATCTTTTCTCCCAACCTGCAAAGGAGTAATGCAATAATATTACTAACTTACTATTGTACAAACATTAAAGAATAAGATAAATAAAAGAGTCAAAGCATACTTATATGAGATCCTGATTGAATATCAGAGGGTCAACATTGCATTGAGAAGTAGTCGATCCACGACCCAGGAGGGGAAGTGGGTGCATAATCCATATTATGGGTTCCCTCGCAAGACAAAGGTTCCCATCATCAATGTATATACATGTCCAATTAATTACTTGTGCAAGTAATAAAAACATAAACAAACTTCTAGTTAAGTTATGTAGCTTTGATATCCTGAAGGTTATAAATTATAGAGAACATATATATATATATATATATATATAAACTTAAATTGTAATCAAGGGAAGGGTTTCAATAAAAAATAAGTATTATGATGTAGTGGCATCACCAGCAAAGCACAAGCGAGAGACAGTTGGGCACACTAGCGCATATTTTGAAAAAAAAAAAAAAAAAGTTCAAAGGCCAGTGTATTAATGTAATATCTGACAAAGCTTTTTGAGTAATGAACATATTTAATGATCGGAGGCTGAGCCATCGCATAAGATCGATGGGGAATGTATTTTTTTTTATGAGGAGGATCGCAGAACGGATCTGGAGTTTTCGCTCTTATATGTCTGACTCAATATTTATTGTAATAAATGATAAGTAGTTGATAGAATTTAATTCTGATAGGATAGCGTAGAGTAGTTTGAGGGAAGAACTTGAGAGAGTCCCTTTGTATAAAGATTTGTAATATTTCCTAGTAGTGGTTGTTGAAGGTTGTTGAATATAATGTAAAGATTGCCATTGTAATCCAAGAGTCAGTAGATAGAGAGAATTATTGTATGCATGTATGCAAGTTTCAGTTGAATGAATATAAAAGAGGAATATTGTTCCAAATGTGTGTTGTTATGCATCTGTCTGAATGAGTGATAGGCTTTCTATTTATTTTCAATTCCCTGTTATTTTCTTTTGTTATTGTATCCACAACCGCATTTGCATATTTGAATTTATGAGTCATTGTGAAGATTGAATAAGTTTCAATTGTTTCTCTTCATTGAGCGAGTGCAAGGTGTGCATAGTGTCCACAAGGAGTGCGCGACTGAGTCTGTTTCGACTCGAAGCTCAAAAGAGATAGCGAAACTTATGTCTACAAGGAGTGCATGACATATTTTTTCATACCCGAAATCTCAGAAGGGAGTATCTTGATTTCAGTCACAAGAGATAGAAGCGGTTGGAGAACAATTGCAAGGAGTGCAAATTCATCCACGGGAGAGTCGACTGTGGAAGAGAATTTGTTGCAAGGTGCGCATAGATCGATATTTCGACTAAGTGTCAAAGAGAGTGTTCAGTGGAACGAGAGAAGGTATAATAAGTAAATCTCAGGAGGGAGAGCGGTGGAAATTCTTCGCAGAGAGAATTCCCTAGAGTCTTCACTAAAATCAGTGGATGAGATTTGTTTCGGAGGGAGACGAACGATTCCAGACCGTTATATCTTAGAATGCTACATGGAGGGTATTCGTAATGCACTATGACACTTCGGAGTTCAGGAAGTTTGGAGGCTTTCCAAAATTAGAATCTTGAAGTCTGACGTCACGAACGAATCCCAGTCGTTGATCGTGAAAGGAGTACGTGGCAACGGATTAATGAATTCGAGAGTTCGGAGGTTTGTGGATGAGTGTGCTAGAGTTTCACGAAATCACGAAACCTAAACTATAGTGGGGCCAACAATTCTTAGGAGACGTGTGGCGAGAGCTCGAAGATTCAGAGAAAATCACTTCAAGAAAAATCGAAGGAGGAGCTCGGAACATCCCCGAAGTCTAAGTCACAGAGAAACAGGCCCATAGTCACAACCATGGTCATTTGAGAAAATGACATGTGTGTGTGGGTAGGAGGTCAAGAAGCCCTTGGTACTGAAGAGGGTTTGTTCCAGGAGTGGTATCAAAGTGAGTACATAATTGACTTCTATAGGGAGAGAAGTAAACTGATATCGGCAAGGGGTGTCAGAAGCGTCAGCATAATCCTTCCTAGAAGACGTGTTGAGCCACCCATAGCAAACCGAGCTATGGAAAGGGAGATGAGATAATTGTGTGAGAGGTTGGATGCCATGGAGACAACACAAAGGAGAGATCCTAATGCTGGAGACGTCAACGAGGCAGAAATTGAAGAAGTAGAAGTTGAGGAATTTGTAGCTGAGGATGTTGCGGAAGAACGCTTGTTGAAAGTGGTTGTCAAATTGGGAGCTAGAGTGAAGATTGACATCCCTATGTATGAAGCAAATTTAGACACAGAAGAATTGTTTGATTCGATAAGATCAATGGACAAGTATTTCAACTATGATGATGTCGAAAAGGAGAAAAAGGTAAGACATGTTGTCACTAGGCTGAAAGGACATGCAACACTGTGGTGGGATGAACTGTATACTGACAGGAGGAGAAGAGGCAAACAAAAGATCAAGAGTTGGGATCGAATGGTATCCAAGATAAAGGAGAAATTCATACCCAAGGATTATCATATAAGTCTGATAAATAGAACGCAGAACCTGAGACAGAAAGGATTGACTGTGAAGGAGTCCACATAGGAGTTTTAAAAACTGAACATTAGAGCTAGACAGAGAGAAAGAGACGAAGAGAAGGTTTCTAAATACATCAATGGCCTGAGATATGATATTCAAGACGAAAATAACATGGAGACAGTCAAGACAATAGAGGATGTGTATCAAATTGCGCTGAAAGAAGAAGAGAAGTTGGACAGGAAGCAGACTCAACAAAACAGAGGTTGAAGTTTGAACAGAGGCAAAGGAGTTGCCCAAGATAAAACACAAAATCCCAAGGACAAGGTGAAGAAACCACATAGTCACTCTGAGAGAGGAGGAATTTTCTGAGGAAGGCGGAGTGGTGGTAGAAATCATTTTCCCAGAGGAAGAGGAAGAGGCAGAGGAGGAGAAGTAAGATGTTATGACTATGGAAAAATAGGGCACATGTCTTGGGATTGTCCCGAGAGGAAGAAAGGAGGTGAAGCTCACATTTCAGAAGTGAAGAAGCAAGATGTTGAGGTAGAAGGTGCAGAGGATGGAAGATCTCTGATGATGAAGAAGGTTCTTTTGAAGCAAGATCCTGAGACTGAAAATCCAACACAGAGGAACAATTTGTTCAAAAAAACTTGCAAAATGAAGGATAGAGTTTGCAAGGTGATAATTGACAGTGGGAGCACTGACAACTTAGTATCCACAGAGATGGTGGAGAAGATAGAGATGGAGACGACTACACATCCAACATTGTATAAGGTCTCATGGTTGCAAAAATTTCATCAAGTAACAGTCACTCAACAATGCCTAGTTGAATTTAAAATAGGAGGATATAGAGATAAGATTATGTTTGATGTGATTCCCATGGATGTATGCCATGTTTTCTTGGGAATACCATGGAAGTATGATAGGAATTTCATTCATGATGGGAGGATGAATACTTACACCTTGGAGAATAATGGTAGGACACACATGTTGTTGCCAATTGAAGAAAAGAAAGTGAAGGATGAAGATAGCGTGAGCATACTTCTCATGAGTGGGAAGGAACTCCTGAAGGAAGTAAAGAAGGAACAGGAGATGCAATTTGTTGTAGTGAGGAAGCCAAGGGTTATCCTTACCAGTACTTCAATGGAGGATTTGCCTGAGGAATTTCAGGAACTGTTAGAGAATTTTGCTGACATTGTAGTGGATGAGTTTCCAAACTCATTGCCACCTATCATAAGTATGAGCCATCACATTAACTTGATACTAGGATCAATCTTGTCGAATAAAGTAGTGTACAGGTTGACACCTCAGGAAAATGAGGAGGTGAAGAGACAGGTTCAAGATCTTTTAGACAAAGGATTGGTCAGAGAAATCTTGAGTCCATGTGCAGTGCCAATTGTATTAAGTCCAAAGAAGGATGGGGGATGGAGAATGTGTACAGACTCGAGGCCCATAAACAAGATCAACATCAGATATAGATTTCCATTACCAAGGATGGATGACTTGATGGATTCTTTAAGTGGAGTGAACTATTTTTCAAAAATAGATTTGAAAAGTGGATATCACCATATAAGAATGAGGGAAGGTGATGAGTGGAAGACAACATTCAAGACAAATGAGGGGTTGTATGAATGGATTGTTATATTGTTTGGCTTAACGAACGCCCCGAGTACTTTTATGAGGTTGATGAATGAAGTGTTGAAGGATTTCATTGGTAAATTTGTGATTGTATATCTGGATGATATATTGGTATTTAGCAAGACTAAAGAGGATCACTTGAGACATTTTACATTAGTGATGAGGAGGTTGCAGCAAGAGAAGTTGTTGATTAACCTGAAAAAGTCCTCTTTCATGAAGACAGATCTCATATATTTGGTTTTTGTGATTTCTTCAAATGAATTGAAGATGGATCCCGAGAAGGTGAAAGTGATCAAAGAATGGTCGTCACCGAAGAATATCTTTGAGGTAAGGAGTTTCCATGGATTAGCAAGTTTATATCGAAAGTTCATCAGAAATTTTAGTGGGATTAGTGCTCAAATGATGGATACAGTGAAGAAAAGACACAAGTTTTTCAAGTGGACAGAGGAGGTTGAGAAGAGCTTCAACATATTGAAGGAGAAAATAACGTAACAATCGATTCTGGTATTACCGGATTTCGGGAAGACATTTCAGGTGAGATGTGATGTGAGTGGGGTTTCAATTAGGGCGATCTTAAGCCAAGATAACAAACCTATTGCATATTTCAGCGAGAAGCTTAATGAAGCTAAGAAGAAGTACTCCAAATACAACAAACAGTTCTATGCCATAATCCAATCCTTGAAGAAATGGAGGTGTTATCTTGTACCGAAGGATTTTTTTTTGTATAGCGACAATCAAGCTTTTCAATTCATAACCAGAAAGGAGAAGTTAAACCAGAGACATTCCAAGTGCATAGAATTCATGAAAAATTTCACTTTTGTCACTAAACATATTTCTAGTAATGTTAACAAGGTTGTTGATGAATTGAGCAGGAGAATTTTGATTCTGCAAGAATTTTAGGTCAAGACCTTGGGGTTCGATCACCTTAAGGAAATGTACCACAGTGATCCAGATTTTGGAGAAGAATATGAAGCGTGTGTGAATCATGTACTTAGAGATAGAATCCAGTGGACCGAATATTTAATTCAGGATGGGTTGTTGTTCAAAGGATTCCAGTTGTGCATACCAAGATGCTCGATGAGGGATAATTTGTTGAAGGAAAAGCATAGTGGAGGTCTAGCTGGACATTTTGACCATGAAAAAACATTTGCCCAATTAAATGGTTCATATTATTGGCCAGGTATGAGAGTTGAAGTGAAGATATTTGTGAACAATTGTAAGATTTGTCAGTATGCCAAGGTGAAGAATAAGAACATTGGGTTGTATCAGCCATTTCCTATTCCAGAGAGGCCTTGGGATGCAATAAGCATGGATTTCATGTTGGGATTGTCGAGGACACAAAGAGGAAGTGATTCCATATTTGTGGTGCTAGACATATTTTTGAAGATGGCACACTTTATCCCATGCCAGAAGACTAGTGATGCAACGCATGTTGCAAATTTGTTTTTCAAAGAAGTTGTGAGACTTCCATGGATTTCCCAGGAGTATAGTTTTGGACAGGAATACCAAATTTGTTGGTCATTTCAAGAGGATGTTGTGGAAGAGTTTGGGGATAGAGCTATATTTTAGTTCTACATATCATCCGCAAATGGATGGATAGACCGAAGTGGTGAATAGAAGATTAGGAGATTTGTTGAGGATTTTGGTCACTGAACACCATAGTCAGTGGGATCAGATTCTAGCACAAGCCGAGTTTGCATATAATGACTCAGTGAACAAAATCACTAGGAAAATTCCATTTCAAATCGTTTATGGAAAGAATCTGAGGGGAGTGTCAGAATTGAGAGATATGAAGTAGAGCGAATTTAGGAGCACCGGAGCCGAAGATTTCACTACAGAGATGCAAAAACTTCATAATCAGATCAAGTAGCGGTTGAAATAGAGCAACAATGAATACAAGCGCATAGTTGATCAACATAGGAGGAAGCTCAAATTTGAAGTTGGAGATCAATTTCTAGCACATCTAAGGAAGGAAAGGTTCTCAAGGGGAACATACAATAAGCTAAAGATGAAAAAGATAGGGCTATGTAAAATCCTGAGGAGGTTTGGTGAGAATTCTTATGAGTTAGAGGTGCCAGAAGATGTGGGTATATCGCCCATATTCAACATTGTAGACATGTATCCGTATAGGGAAGATAGAACCAGAGAGTCAGGAGATCAAGGAGAGATCCAGTGGAGAAAGAAAATGTGTATAGCAGATAATATGTAGATGGAAAATATTATAGATCAACGAGTTAGTCAGAAGACCAGAAGGAAAACATATTTTGAGTATTTGGTGAAGTGGAAAGGATGACTAGTAGAATATGTCAGTTGGGTTGGTGAAGCAGATATCCAGAAGCATGGAAGATCACTGCAGGAGCTCATGGATAGGATTCCATGAATTTTTCAGCCAAGGGAGTATGATGCAGGAGCATCGCCAGCAAAGCACAAGCGAGAGATAGTTGGGAACACTAGCACGTATTTTGAAATTTTTTTGAATTTCAAAGGCCAGTGTATTAATGTAATATCTAACAAAGATTTTTGAGTAATGAACATATTTAATGATCGGAGGTTGAGCCATCGCGTAAGATCGATGAGGAATATATTTTATTTTATGAGGCGAATCGCAGTACAGATCTGGAGCTTTCACTCTTATCTATCTAACTCAATATTTATTGTAATAAATGATAAGTAGTTGATAGCATTTAATTTCGATAGGATAGTCTAGAGTAGTTGGAGGGAAGAACTCGAGAGAGTCCCTTTGTATAAAGGTTTGTAATATTTCCTAGTAGTGTTTGTTGAAGGCTATTGAATCTAATGTATATATTTCCATTGTAAGCCAAGAGATGGGAGATATAGAGAATTATTGTATGAATGTATGCAAATTTCAGTTGAATGAATATAATAGAGGAATATTTTTCCAAATGTGTGTTTTTATGCGTCTGTCTGAATGAGTGATAGGCTTTCTATTTATTTTCAATTCCTTGTTATTTTCTTATGTTATTGTATCCACGACCGCATTTGCATAGTTGAATGTATGAGTCACTGTGAAGAGTGAATAAGTTTCAATTGTTTCTCTTCATTGAGCGAGTGTAAGGTGTGCATAGCGTCCGCAAGGAGTGCACGACTGAGTCTGTTTCGACTCAAAGCTCAGAAGAGATAACGAAACTTATGTCTGCAAGGAGTGCATTGACATCTGTAATGAGTGCATGAAAGAGTTTTTCAAACCCAAAAGCTCAGGAGGGATAGCATGATTTTATTCATGAGAGATTGAAGCAGTTGGAGAACAATTGAAAGGAGTGCAAAGTCATCCACAGGGGAGTCGACTATGGAAGAGAATTTGTTGCAAGGTGTGCACAGATCAATATTTTGACTAAGTGTCAAAGAGAGTGTTAAGAGGAATGAGAGAAGGTAGAATAAGTAAAGCTCAGGAGGGAGAGTGGTGGAAATTCTTCGAGGAGAGAAGTCCCCGGAGTCTTCACTGAAATCAGTGGACGAGATTCATTTTGGAGGGAGACGAACAATTCCAGACCGTCAGATTTGGGAATGTTATGCAGAGGGTAGTCATAAGGTGTTTTGACACTTCAGAGTTCGGGAAGTTTGGAGGCTTTCCGAAAGCAGAACTACAAATTCTGAAGTCACAAACAGATCCCAGTCATTGATCAAGAAAGGAGTATGTGGAAATGGATTAAGGAATTCGGGAGTCTGGAGGTTCATGGATGAGTGTGCTAGAGTTTCGCAAAGTCACAAAACCCGAAATATAGTGGGGTCGACAAGTCTTAGGAGACGCATGGCGAGAGCTCAGAGATTAGAGAAAATCACTTCGGGAAAAATCGAAGGAGGAGTTTGGAACATCCCTGAAGTCCAATTCATGGAGAAATAGGACCAAGGTCATAGCCATGGTCATTTGAGAAAAGGACGTGTGTGTGTGGGTAGATTGGTTTTGGGTGCCCGCGGGGACCCAAGGAGTCACTCTGACTCAATGTTTTGAATGATCCAAGAACAGGAGGTCGATCATCCCTTTGGAGTGAAGAGGGTTTGTGCCATATTAGTTCGAAGAAAATAACAAGCCCATACAGAGGACCAAAGAATATTGTAGAGAAACTAACATATAAAAAAACAGAGTTACCCTTTTACACAGATGGGATTTCGTCAAGCTAGTGCTTACAATAAAGAGGGGATTAAATTATAAAGTAGTGGAAAAGGCACACATAAATGAAATCTGGAATAAATTGTATATGAGCAATAAACATAATAATTATTTTAAATCATGAAGCACCACACAAGCGCAAAGGAGGCAATCTGGGTGTATGAAGATTCTAGTGAGCACCTAATTCTTTTGTTAAAATTGAATGAAAGCCTCAGTTATAATCAAACAAGAAGACCTTGTTTGTTCTAAGAGGAGTTGTCGAAGGAAAATTTTCATGAAACTGTAGATAGATTGAGCTATAATAGTCAAGCTAAATTTAAAAGGGTGGGGTTGAAATGGCCATGGGTGTTTTATCAGAGACAGAGCATGTTTTCCTTATCAGCAAGGATATTCTTTAACCATTGAATTCATATAAGAAGTGTTGATGTTGTTTTCGACAAATAAAGGTTTTAACCTTGCCATTTAAAATACAGAGAACAATTATGAAATTATATTACAAAGTTAAATAATCGAAGTCTCAAATGTATCCACTGAGTATGACGTTGCGAAGGCCACGACTGGGTGTTAAAATATAAGATTTAATATCATAACCTTGTGGCAATGACTTTCATCAAGTCTTTGCATGTATATGTCCCAAATCAATGGTTATTTCCTTACACATCACCCTCCAGACAAACATTGTGGTTATAACGACTCTGTATAGACTTAAAACCCACATGATAAAATTACAGAGAGTTTAGCTTATAACCACAATGATCATGGCTTGACTGGGAAGGAACCTGAAGATACAGGCTTAAAGAAAAATATCCAACAGAGGACAAAACATAATAGCAACCATTAAACTTGGGTTTTAAAATTTAAATGGATTTACCTAACATGCAGGAAAAATAATCATCATTGTGGAACCCGAGATGAGCGCACACGAAGGCGCAGTATCATGTGGTTGCTACCTCCAGGCTAAAGAAAATAGAGTATGAGAAATGTGACTCAACACCCACAGAGAACATACATTGCATAGACAGAGAAGATATTGTACATAGAGCATACATTGTACAGACAGAGAAGACATTATACAACAAATGAAAGATGCACCCATTAGAAAATCATTTGCTCAAAAATCATTCTCACCAGATAGAGATCACTTCCAGAAAAGATATTGCACAGTGAACATACTTTTACAAGAAGAATGGGTTGTACAGAGCACAATTGCAAAGGAAATACATAACTCCAAAGAACCCATATAAACTGTATTACATTGATAATAATGTACTAACCTTAACTATGGAGATACTTGCCAGAGCTCCTTTGTTATCACTCTCCCCAGATATGAATACTATCACCAGAGCCGAATGTTATCACCGGTCACAAAGAGTAACCAGAGAAATGGCAAAAAGAAATAGAGACCCAAGGGAAAATTATGAGGGGCGCAATGGAACCTAGAGCCCCTCGGTAGTGGGGAAGACCAACTAGTATGCCACCTCACTCCTTTCCATGTGAATTTGTCTAAAGTTTCAAACCCACAGTGGGCAGTCCTCTATATTGTTAGGCCTAGAGAGTACTGGGTAGGTCAGTTTTCCTTTAATGGAATTGCCCTAACGTAAATTCCATAGTCAAACCTAAACCTGGCATTCATCTCATATGTTATCGAACCACTTAAATGTTGGGTTGGATAGGTTTAACCAGGTCTCGGGGGGTTAGTGTTAACATGCACGTTGGGTTTTAAATTCATGTGTAATGTGTATACCATATGCCACATTAAACATAGATCCTTATACTATGGGAAGGATTTTAATCATGAAACATTTTACTATGGAAAGTGTTTGGTATGGCTAGGTTATTTACCCTAGCGCGTTGACTATGAACTATAACAGTTATGTCTCCTAGTCCGCTAAGGTCATAACATTATTGTTATAGTTTCTTATATGATTTCTTAACATAGTAAATATAACATATTTATAACATAGTTTATGATATTCAATAGTCTGGGTAACATGTTATGATGTAACCTTAATATGTTATGTGATGTACTTCATGTTATGGACACCAATAGTCCTAGTTACCAACTTAACAATGTGATCATATGTTTGACTTCAAGTACAGTAGTAGGGTAAATTAGATTATGAGTCAATCTAATGAAAATGATATGAATTAATTTAATGGATAGTAACAGTAAGATTTTGTTGGACATTAAAACTCCTACAGACTTTTAGGATGGTTAGTCCAGTAGAGTAAAACGTGTATGTGCATAAATAGTGACATAGAGTTATAAGGGATCATTTTCATGTGTCATGAACAGTTTTGGAGATTTATAGTTTTTTTTATTTCCTAATCAATTTTTTTTAATTTTAGTGAAATTTGGGGTACATTACATATGGTATAAGAGTTGTAGGTTACAATGCTTRGKCCTCAGGGAAGCATCAAGATTGTATTTTTTTTTTATGGAAAAATCTAACAAACATATTTATTGTTACAAATAGAAAAAAAAATAATCTATTGTGAAAATGTCAGCACAGAATGAAGAAGGAAACAGACCTGAGGGGAATCAAAATCAAGAACTTCCTAGAGACCCAAAACATAACAGTGTAGGAATTTCAGCCACCCAAGTCTTGGAAACGATGAGGAACCTTATCGTGGAATTAGAATTATTTAAAGAAGATAACGAAAAGTTGAAGAAATAACAGGAAGACCAGCTAGAAATAAATGAAATGTTGCTACGTAGTATAGTAACAAAGAAGAGTTCAAAATACAATGAAAAGGAAGAATAGGTCAGCAAAAGGTCCTCTAAGAACTCTGGTCATGAAATAGAAAAAGAGGACAGTTCTTTCGAAGACACTCACATGATAGAAAACAAAGCATCCATGGGAAGGAAAAGAAAACAAGTAGACCACCTAGAAGGTGAGTTCAAAAAGATAAAACCCTCCACCTTCGATGGAGAATCTAAGAATGGTGAGGAAGTTGAAGCATGGTTGTTAGAAATTAAGAAATACTTTCAAATTTATAATTACTCTAGTAATATGAAGGTTAGAATGGCCATCTATAACTTAAAAGGAAAATCTAGTAGTTGGTGGAAAGACCTGAAATTATCCAAGGGATTGAAAGAAAAACGAATGGAATGGTCAGAATTCAAAAATTATTTCAAGAAGTAGTACTTATCAGAAAGTTATTACGAAAGAAAAACTAAGAAATTTTATGAACTACGACTAGGAAAAATGGTCATGGATGATCTGATAAATAAATTCCTAGATCTGTTGAGGTTTGTACCATACATCAAAGAAGATAAGGTAAAGATACAAAGGTTCTTAAGTTGTCTACCACAGTCTTACAAAGACAAAATTGAATTTGGCAATCCGAAGTCTTTAAATGAAGTGTTTATAAAGGCTCAAATGTGCTATGATTAGTGCAAATAGAGTTCTGACATTCCTAAGGCATGGAAAGACAAGAAACATGATAAAATAATCATCATAAGAAAGGTTTCCAACCAGCCCCTTTCAGTAACATGGAAAATGGATTTCAAAGGAAGGAATATCACTCTAATAGAAAGAATACACAAGGGGGGGACCAGTTAATCTAGGATTCAAGAAGGTAGGGGGCATCCCCAGAGAACCATTGAAATGTTGGTAGTGTGGGGAACCCACCTGTAGAGAAATTGTCCACACTTAAACCAATCAAAAAGAATTTTAGTATGTAATATTCAAGAGGCTTCAACAATTGGAGACGTTGGAAGAAGCGTGCATAAGATCAATGCAACTCTAGATGGGAGACATGAAGATCATCAATCCACTATTGTGGAAATTGAAGGTAAAATTAATTTCAACAATGTTTCTATACTAATTGATCCAGGAGATAGTCTGAGTTATATTACTCCAAGTTTAGTAGAATCGAACAAGTTAAAGAAGGTAAAACATGCTAAATATTGGTTAGTACAACTAGCAACATGGACCAAAAGAAAGGTAACAAAATTTATTTCTGATTGTGAACTCAGTATAAATGGTTAGAGTACAAAGTTAAATATGAATGTATTACCTTTAGGGTATTATGATATAATTATCGGAATGGACTGGTTAGAAAAACATATAGTGATATTAAATTGTTACGAAAATTCATTTGTGTATAAAGATGAAAATGATATAGTTAGAACAGTACAAGGAATAAGAAAACCAGTTTCTGTTAGGAAAATATCAACAATGCAATTTAAGAAATGTATTAATAAGGGTTGTCAAGTTTATGTTGTTCAAGTAACTAATCTCCTAGGGGAAGAAAGAAAACCAATTTTATAAGACTTTGCAATCCTACATGGGTTCAAAGATGTATTAGTAGAAGAAATACTGAAACTACCGCCAAGGAGAGAGATATATTTCTCTATCGATCTACTACCTAGATATGCCCCAGCGTCCAAGGCACCTTATAGAATGAGTATACATGAATTAACAAAACTAAAAATTCAGTTACAATAACTGTTAGATAAAGAGTATATCATACCAAGTGTTTCACCCTGGGGAGCACCAATTTTATTTGTTAAAAATAAAGATGGAACTTTAATATTGTGCATTGATTACCATCAACTGAATAAAATGACGATTAAAAAAAAGTATCATTTACCTAGAATTAACGATCTCTTTGACCAGGTTGGAGAAGAAAAAATATTCTCTAAACTAGATTTGAGGTATGGTTATCACCAAGTCAGGATAAAGGAAGAAGATGTAAAAAAAAAAAAATTTAGAACACGTTATGGACACTATGAATTTGTGGTGATCTCGTTCGGACTTACTAATGCACCAGCAACCTTTATGTGCTTGATGAATAGTATATTCATTCAATATCTGTATAAATTTATTGCAAGATACCAGATATAATAAATATGCAGAACATAAACAAAATGCTAGAAATGGCAGAATAGCAATAATATATCCAGCATAATCTCCACAATAACACAGAAATGATATAAGAACAACAACAGAAATAGCACTTTGATTCAGAAAGAAATGTTCACAGGCCTCTTCAAGGGGGCAACCTCCAATCGAGCAGTGCTCTGTTACAATAATCTCCAAGCTAGGGTTTTCATACCCTCGACCCTTATTTATATTAAATATGTCTATCAAGAGAAGCATCTAGAGGAAGATCCTTCTAGAAGCAGAAGCTTCTATTAGGTCTTCTTACATCTTCCTTATTCTATTTTATTGAAAGGCCTTATTAATATTGACCTTTATTACATCCAAATATATTGATCTACCTATGGGCGGGTTAGGACCCTAACATGTCCGCCCCCTTAAAAACAGCCTTGTCCTCAAGGCTTGAGATGTGGAAACTGTTGCAGAATGGTAGTTGGTTCCCAAGTGGCATCTGCTGGAGTCGTATCTTTCCACTGGACTAGCACTTCATTGATGGTTCTCTAATGCAGGGGACACTCACGCTGGTCCAAAATTGCTTCTGGTTGTAGCCAAATGGATCCTTCTTCAGCTAACTTGAGATGGTTGGTTTGAATTTGGCACCTAGTTCCAATCACCTTCTTTAAACATGAAACATGAAAAACTAGAGGTAGCTTCGACTGGCTGGACAGAGCTAACTGATATGCGACTTGTTCCACACGCTTGAGAACTGTATAAGGACCATAAAAATTGGGCGCTAGCTTCTGACAATGCTCGGCCTTGAGGGAAGTTTGCTTGTATGGTTGCAGTCGCAGAAACACCCGATCTCCTTCTGCAAATTGACGTTCAGAGTGACCTTGATCTACTTGTTGCTTCATGCGATTATGTGCCATGACCAAGTTCTCTTTAAGGGTACGAAGAATATCCTCTCAAACTGTAAGTGTTTGGTCAACCGCCTGGAACTTCGAGGTACTCGATAAGTACAAGAGAACCAAAGGTGGCTTCTATCCATATACTGCTTCAAAAGGAGACATGCGAGTAGTTGTATGGTAGGAAGTGTTGTACCACCATTCGGCTAGGGGTAGCCATTGAGCCCACTGATGTTGTTCACCTTAGATATGTTTCCAAACACTTGTTGACAACTTTTTTTTGACCATCAATCTGGGGATGATAAGTTGTGCTGAGATGCAATTGGGTTCCTTATAGCTTAAACAGTTCTTGCAAAAAATTGCTTGTGAAAGTTGGGTCACAATCAGAAACAATAGAGTGCTGCATGCCATGAAGCTTGAAGACTTGGTCCATGAAAAGTTGAGCCACCGTGGATGCAGTAAATGGGTGTTGAAGATTACAGAAATGAGAATACTTGGAAAGGCGATCCACAACCACCATTATGACTGATTTATTCTGTGATTTAGGTAAGTCGGTAATAAAGTCCATAGAAATATCCTTCCAAATAGCAGGTGGAATCGGAAGCGGTTGTAGTGTGCCTGGAGATTTGACTGTTTCTCCCTTGTTGCATTGACACACCTCACATTCAGCGACAAAATTATGGATGTTATGTTTCATACCATCCAAGAAAAAAGAACGTCTGACCCTGTCATATGTTTTGGTGAACCCTGAGTGCCCCGTTGTGGGTGTAGCATGAAGCTCAGAAAGTACCGTGGATTTAAGCTTTCATTGTTTACTTAAATACAAACGGACTTTGTATCGAAGCTCATCCTGGAGCCAAGAGTACCCTGGGGGAGCTGGAGCCTTGGTCTGCAATTGTTGGATCAGATGCAAGCTTTTGGGATCTTGAAGCCATTCCTGGTGCACAGCTTGGAGCCAATCAGGTACAATGAAGGAAAGGGAAAAAATAGATCCTTCTTCTTCATATTTTTGGGACAGTGCATCCGCCACTATATTGTCTTTGCCCTTCGTGTAAATGATCTCATAATCATAACCAAAGATCTTAGTCACCCATTTTTGTTTCTCCTGGGAGGAAATGCGTTGTTCCAGAAAGTACTTAAGGCTTTGATGGTCGGTCTTAATTTGGAAGCATTGCCCCAAGAGATAAGGGCACCACAGATCAATGGCATGCAGAATAGCCAACAT
>JASDQU010100801.1:67927-99085 GCA_032191745.1 Picea mariana | reverse complement strand
AGGATTTTAATCATGAAATGTTTTACTATGGAAAGTGTTTGGTATGGCTAGGTTATTTACCCTAGCGCATGGACTCTGAACTATAACAATTATGTCTCCTAGTCCACTAAGGTCATAACGTTGTTGTTATAGTTTCTTACATGAATTCTTAACATAGTAAATATAACATATTTATAACATAGTTTATGATATTCAATAGTCTGGGTAACATGGTTATGATGTAACCTTAATATGTTATGTGATGGACACCAATATTCCTAGTTACCAATTTAACAATGCGATCAAATGTTTGACTTCAAGTACAATAGCAAGGTAAATTAGATTATGAGTCAATCTAATGAAAATTTTATGACTTAATTTAATGGATAGTAACAGTAAGATTCCGTTGGACATTAAAACTCCTACAAACTTTTAGGATGGTTAGTACAGCAGAGTAAAAATTTTATGCACATAAACAATGGCTTGGAGTTATAAGGGATTATTTTCATGTGTCGCGAACAATTTCGGAGATTTGTACTTTTTTAATTTCCTGATCAAAAAATTTTAATTTTATTGAAATTTGGGGTACATTACACATCATATGCAACTCCCCACCACCCCACACCTCGATCCATATCAACTTGGCTAGGTACAAAAGGGCGGTCCTCACATTACTATTGTTCGGTGTTGCACCATCACTTTCACCATTGGTCCTTTTCATGACACTGTGATATGTGACATGTCACCGTTAGATTGTGTCAATCTCCTTCTTGGTCTTCCTTACCAATAAGATCGACAATGGGTGTATCACGCCAAGACTCATTAGTACCACCTTAAATAAGTTGGGTGCACCTATGTACTTACTTCATCATCTATCACTTCACCACCACTGCGAACCGATACCATAGAAACTCACCATGTTATCAATACCAGTAATGTCTCTCTGTGTTTGACCCACCATGTTCAGCCTGAGAACCTCACTAATATGACACCTCCCAGAGTACTCCTGTAATTTTCTAATGTCTCGCATTCTCCATCAAGGCTCCCACCCTCTCGAGACCTTGCTCCATCCATCGATCTCATTCATGACACATCATTACCCAATGCTCCATCATCTCTCTCGGTTACCCAAGATACTATCGAACGTCCTCTAGTTACCGCTTACCATTCTCGCACCCAAGAAACAATTAAAGATAGATATCCCTTACCCCAAATTGCCTCTCAGTTTTCTCTTGGAGCTATGCATAAACAGGGAGGTCACCCGATGACTTACCACTCTCAGACCCTATCCACATCCAAATTTAATTACCGCCACTATGCAATTTCACCTCCTGATGTCGGATTTGCAAAAGTGGCACCCTTACAACAGGGCCACTCACTCTTCCACAGAATTCTTACCTTTCTAGGTTTGTCTTGGATTTTAGTATCGAGCACCCATAGAGATGACTCTCATTTTGACTACGTTGGGATCAACACATCAGCATCGAGAACAATAGGATGACCATAGTTGCATTCATAATTTATCACAGAAACACACTCGAGTCTCAACTTCCTTGCAAGTAACACCGGATTGTGCCAAGCAACATCATGTTTCATACTTAGTCAGTCAACATTGCCAAAATCTAGAGACAGGACAAGTGGATGACAGTCGAGACAATGCAGCAAAAGTTCCCTCCATTGGTGGCGGAAGCAGGGACGCTTCTGAATCTAAACAGGGAGGAATTAGACCAACAAGGAAGGACGTCAACCTTCCTTAGGAATTGCACAACATAGTACAAGTCGCCTGCAACAAGCAAGGCAAGAAGGAAAAGTAATGTTATGATAGTTTTATGATCGTTGTCAGCGTCAGTCATTCTTTTATTGTAATAAAGAATTCGCCAGTCTAAGTAAATAATGGCGATGTCTATTTTAGTGAATAGTTAGTTGTGTCAGTAAACACTGTGGGAAATTTCACTGCCAATCTGATTACACAGATAAATGCAGAAGAATAAAGTGGCATTTATCATTTGTAGAATAACACCTTGATTGTTTAAGAAGGGATACAATCCTCTAATACATTTGATGAAGTTTTGTGAATCTTTCTTTATCTATTTTTCTTGTGTAACATTGATTTTCTTTTTTGCTAAGACGAGTGAGAGAACAATCTTGTGTTTTTGTTTTACTGTTAGGTGAGGGTTGAGAGAGAGAATGTGCACCAAAGGAATTGGTTCGCATCTCTTATTATGCTAAGCATATGATCAAGACTCCCCTTCAGTTCATTGGTGGACAACGTAAGGAATAAACAAGGCATCTATCTCCAACAAGTAGTATTTTCCTTCTTCCTTTATTACGCCAATCTTCAAATTCGCTTAGTCTATTGAGCGCATCCCTCCATGGTATAAGACTCCCTCACACAGTCATATCAAACATGAAATAAATTACGTAACACATGACCTGGAATTAGCAGTTGTAATTCATGCGCTGAAAATGTGGCGGCATTACTTAATGAAAAGAAAATTCTTATTATTTTTTATCGCACAAGTTATATTTTGGGAAAATCCTGACCCATCCACCAATTGGAGACAGCTTAGAGAGCACCTACCCACTGTTAAATTAGGCATGTGTTCCTGTCACTTTAGAGGTGATGTAGTTACCTCAAGGGGGGGATATTGATGACCCTAAGGGGGATTGAGATGAAAAATGAGATGTATGAATGGATGCCCCTAAAGGTTAAGTTTCTAGATGAAAAAGGGAACCTAGAAACGAGTCTTGGGAAATGTTTTATGGTTTCCAATTCTTTGAATGACCTTACAAGAGAGAATACATGCCCAAGACACAAGGAAAACCAAGTATACAATGAAATATGTTAGGTGGAAAAGAAATTTAAGATTGTTTTCCCTAATTTTAGTAATAATCAATGATATATATCAGCATATAAAATATAACAAGAGATGCAAGATAAGTGCTAAAAGTCTGATTGAACAAGCACAAGACAAGCTAGTAAAAACTAGTTTAAATCAAAAGTAATAGAACAAGACATTAGCATAAAAGAAAGGCTTTCATAAAAATATTACTACAGTGATATTTATCATCCTTATGGCTGTAGCAAACCAATCCTTATAACGGAAAAATCATCCAATGAAAATCACTTTAAACTACCTCAAAAAATGCACTAGGGTTAGTAGTTTGTTAGGAAAACGTTATAGCCAATTTGTAGGGTTAGTTTAGGAGTTAGCTAGGGTTATAGGGTTATATTCATATAGTCATAATGGTTGTAGGTTGTTTTTGTAACATCGGTGAGTTTTAGTGGGTGAAAGAGGATGCCTCAATGAGGCTAGATAGCCTAGGGCTCAAGGAACAATGTCCAAGTGAAAGAACTTTAAAACATCAACTTTTCATGTTTACCAATGCAACATTTTATTTATCCAATGCAATGACTAGTGCCTTTAATTATGGGTTAATGTGGTCAAATATAATAGCTATATCTACTAGCTCCTTGGTGATATAAATGCTTTTATTCCCCAAGGCATATAACCTATCTAGGGTTTAAAACTAAGGGGTGTATGTACTTATACTTCCTTAGCAAACCCTTGCAAAACAATAATTCTATCCTTGAAAATTATGGTGTAGCTAAAGTAGCGGTGTATGCACTTATAATTCCTACTTATCCTTATAAAAATCAACCTTGATATTGAATTACAAATGACGGCAACAAGTAGAAAGTCTTATCAATCCAATAGCAACAAGATAAACCATAGCATGCCAAGATAAACCACCACAATAGCTATAAAATGACCTCCAAGAGCTAGCGCATCATCATCATCAAGTCCATAACCAAATAAACACCACATCATAGCACAAGATAGAAAAAAATCCTCAAGGGTAGCGGAAATTTCAATCCTTATCTCTTCACAATGGGAGAGTTATGATTCAAGATGAGATTTCATGATCTTTATTTATACAATTTGTCTTTCACATATTTTTTCAACATTAGCAAGGGTATAACATAAGATAAGGGGTCCACAACCCTTATCTGACCTCTAGCAACAAAATAATTCACTTTTAAGTTCACTTTTACACAAAAGAAACCCTAGAACAAGGTGGTGTCAGCCCTTTAGGGGATTTTTTGGCACTTTAAGGAAGTCATTGGGTAGGTAGATGCATGGCTATTCCTCCAAATGCCACTTTATAGTCATCCAATTCCTCGCTTGATGTTCTTCAAGCTTCCTTCCTTCAAAATGTGACACATGTCATCAAACAACACCATCACCACCAAACCCTAGCCCTCTAGGTGACATTAAGAATCTTAAAAGATGACATTTTGCCTCTCCTAGGAAAATCGTTTGGCATGTGAGGGATAGGTCATGTCATCAATGATGTCCTCTAGGCCTCCAAAGGTTTGTCTCTGTCATCTAAAATGTGGGTTGTTGGCATCCAACCTGTGGACTTGAAGCCCCATGGAAGCCCAAGATAGGATTTCTCTTACAAAAATATCCATCAACAAGGTCCTGCAAGACAAAAAGGTACTCCCTCCAAATATATCAAGTCAAATATATCATGACAAGTGTAAATCACATCTAATAAGAAAGGGGCCTAAACATGTGCATCAAAACTACCTCATCGAATTAAAAAAATGCTCAAAACCTTATACAATTGACCAAGTTTAATTATGGGAGGAGTGTCATAGGAGTCCTATTGGGTGGACCAAATCCCTCGAGTAGGGAATTCTTCCAAGGATGGTCTTCCAATGTCATGTAATGAATGATGAGGTGGAAGGGTTTTAGACTTTATAGGTTGTTGAGTTTCATGACACATAAGAGCTCGTATTGTCTCATTCATGGATGCCTTTGTAGAGAGTGTGTGGCACCTTCGTTTGCAATGAAATTTTTCCAATCCCATCTTATTTCCATCCTTTGTTTCTTTCATGTTCTAAGGAATGAGTTGAAGGCCATTATCCTAGCATGGTGTGCAGATAATGACATCGCCACTCACAGGTACCTTGCAGAAATAAGAAGGTTGGTCCATGATGAGACCCACTTTCTCTCAGTTGTGTGACTGAGAGACATTACCCTAGTTTGGTGACCAGATGTTGGTAATGTCATTCTGCATATATACCCATGATCATAATAGGTCGGCTCGTGATGAGACCTCATATCCTCCAACTAAGCCCTTAAGAATTCATTATTATTTATTCTTGTAGGTCCTTTTCTTACAGAGAATCATTTCATTGCTTTCTTGGGGGATCGTTGGGTGAAGAATATGGAAGGTCTATATATAGGATTTTATATTTTTAGCCAACAAAAATCCCCTGGGCCTTCAGCCTCTTCTTCCCATGGAATGAGGTACATTTCCTTCTTCGGTCACTAAATTCAAATTATACCTAAATTCAAATTCAACAGAAGGATAACGTCGATGTTATCTACTGAGTGTATTCATAAAGCAAGTTTTACCTAAATGGCCTTTCCACTCCACTGTAGAAGTAAAAGTGTGACTTATCCATAAACAAAAAAATTGCAATAGTTAACAATAAAGTTAACTACTAATACGAGATGTGCAGAGCCGACCTACTCTCCATGCTAACATTATATTACTGGTTGAGTTTTGTTCTTACCTCTCACTGACCGTATCTTGAATGTTAACCATAGAAACACACGAGGTTACTGGAGGCCAAATTCTGCCCACTAGCCTCCTTCATCGTTTTCCTTGTAAGAATGAAATGTTCTAATACAGGAACGAATGATTGTTATCTTTGTTACTATGTGAGGGAGTATAAACTACAATTTATGAGTTACAGGCTTCAAAGAACCGGATTTAGAACCTCTTGAATTATGATTGCAGAGCTAACGAGACTTCTCACAGGAAGGAGTTGAGATAACACTCGGGCTCTGGCAAGAAACAAGGTAATGAAAAACCTGTTTGGTATTTTTCGAGGGAAAACTTCACTACAATCGATATATTAAATTCAATGGTAATAAGAACTAAAAAATCATAGTATGAAAGCATGTGATCAAGCATGGCATGAAAAATTCATAGTGGAAGACCAGTACACTAAGTGTTCCAGAAGGCGATGAGTTAAGGATAAACCGAGATAGGTAAGGTCTCAAAATGGCTAAATTTAATGCACATAGAATTTGTATGTCTCAGACTGGCAGTGTTAATGGCACGTTGAAATCGCATGTTAGAATAAGTGGAATCGTGCTTCAATGTAAGCCATTGTATGTCACATTCTGACAATGTTAATGGCATGTTGAAATCGAATGTCTGAGTAAGTGGAATAGTGGCTCCAATGTAATCCACTGTGCATTTCATCCACGACCTTAGTGTAACAAAAACCTTGGTAAACCCTAAGTACATAAAAAGACTAAGTTTCCTTAAATGCATTTGATATTTCTTCAATCCCCTTTTTTCAATGTTGAAGTGTAAAGTAAACATGTGTACTATATCCCAGGGGTATTATTACTTTATCCAAGAGGTATTATTACTTTAGTTACCTAGGTTAAGAAGATAGTTGGATATGGAAACCTTGTGTGATGAAATACAATTATAAGGTGTATAATAAGCCTGAGTGGGTATAATGGTTAAGAACATGTGTTTCCTCTTAAGAGGTCACAGGTTCAAATCCAGAGGGGGGTAGGGTATGTATACCTTCGTAGACTTTACCAGTCAAATCGTTGGGCGGAGGGGGGTCCCTTGTCCCACAAACAAAGGGGTCTCATACACCAATTTGGTGTGCTGGCTTGACCGTGACCTTAAAAATAGATTATTATTATTATTATTATTATATTAAGAATGAACATAAAAGAAATGCTTATGGATACCTTAAGAAAATTGGTAGTTACTATACAATAGTTGTATTATGGTTTGGTTCACTTTAGGAATAAGTGAATAAGAATAAGAGTAAAACAAAAAAAAATTATATGGATTTTTTTTAGTACATTACAACCTAGAAGAGGGAAATATGATGGAAATTTAAAGAGAGGAAAGTGGTAAGTATGGTAGGGAATGTTACAATAAACCCCTAAATGGACCCCCAGTCACAAACCTTTCCCAAAGGTTTTCCACCCACTAGGAAATATATGACACTCGCCAAGGTGAAACGAGGTCAAAGGAATATTGTCCAAGAAGGCTCTCTATAATCAAAAGTAGCTCAAATACAACATGTTCAAATGCCTTAAATATTAGGGTGATTTCCTACCACAATACCTAACGTGTACCGCATGGAGCAAGATCATTTTGTATTCTAGTGGCTAGTTGTTGTGGTGGATGTGTTGACTATGGATCAAAAGTGGTGATAGAGCGGGCTCCTATATGTATAAGTGGATAGTGTTGGTCATGTAGTCTCTCAACACTCTACATTTGCAACCTAAGGGCCTCGAGACATGATCTCCAATGTTATCCCACAAAATGGGGATAATATTATTAACAGATAACACCGGTGTGAAACATTTGTTCAGTCAACAAGATCTCAATGCACGATAAGCAAGTTGGTTATCCTTTTTAAGCAAGTTTAATTTTTAAGTTCGACACATCAAAGGGAAGGAGAATAAAGTCACAAATGAAAGTTAAGTCGAAGAACTAATGAAATATATGAAATTATTATCAGCAAAGTAGAAAGTGATCTTGAGGAAAAAAATAAATATGTAAGCATAAATGATGCAGAATACATCAAAACAATAGAACGGTTCCTACAAAATGCAGGAAGTGTGGATGGAACAGATTACAACATCGACAAAAAATGACTATTAAAGTTCAAAAATAGAATATATGTACCCGATTATGTTGACTTAGAGTTGATAATCCTAAATGAGTTGCATAAAAATCCCTATTCTGGTCAACCTGGATATCAGAAAATGATAACAACCTTTAGAAAACAATTTTATTGGCGCAACATGAAATATGAAACAGTTGATCACTTATCTAAATGCTTAAATTGTCAGTAGGTGAAGGTTGAGCATCAACATCCAACATGTTTATTACAACCTTTACCTATAACAGAATGGAAATGAAAAATTATTTCTATGGACTTCATTACAGGTTCGCCTAAAACTCAAAAACAACATGATTTCATCATTGTAGTAGTTGATAAATTGAGTAATTTTTCTCACTTCATACCTATGAAATCCACTTATAAAGCTATCAATATCATTGAAATTTTTATGAAAGAGATATTTAGATTGCATGGAATTCCTAAAATGGTGATTTCAGACAGAGATGTCAAATTTACATCAAATTTCTTGAAAGAATTGTTTGTAGGTCTAGGGACTAATTTCAATTTCAGTACAAGTTATCATCCGCAAACAGATGGACAAATACAACGTAAAAATCATATTATTGAAGATATGTTACGAATGTACATAAGAATGAAACCAATTAAGTGGGAAGAGTACCTACACTTATTTGAATTCACATACAATAACGATTATCAAGCATCGACAAAAATGAGTCCTTTCGAAGTTCTATATGGTAGGAAATGTACAAATCTGATCAGTTGTGATAATATAGTTGATTGAATAATGATTTGACCAGAACTGCTCCAAAAATGGAACGGATGGTCAAAAAGGTGCAACAGAATTCAAAGGTTGTGCAAGATCAACAGAAAATCTATGCAGATCTGAAAATGCAACATCAAGAGTTTAATGTTGAAGAAAATGTATACCTTAAAGTTAAAACAAGAAGAAGATTGTTAAAGATAGGGAACTGTTCCAAGTTTGCACCAAGGTTTTGTGGTCCATCCAAAGTTTTAGCTCGAATCGGACCAGTGGCATACCAACTAGCTCTCCCTGCTAATTTAAAAATTCATAATGTTTTTCATGTTTCATTATTAAAAAAATATATTCACGATCCTACTCACATCATTGATTGGAATATGGTGTAGGTGGAACTAGAAAGCGAGTTTCGAGCGGAACCTCTATGCATTATGGACAGGAAAGAAACAGTACTTCAAAACAAAGCCATCGCCAAAGTAAAAGTGCAATGGAAGCACTTTAGTCCTGAGGAGGCTACTTGGGAGGTGGAAGATGAAATAATGAAATCATATCCAACTCTATTCCAAGTGATGAATGGAAGGAAAGACTAACATTGAGGACAGTGTTATTCTTAAGGGGGAGAGGATGTAATATCCTCAAGTATTAAATATTTTATTGAATAATTTCTATTTATGGAAATTCATACTTTAGTTTATTAAGACATTTAACTGTTATTTTTTAAATGATTGAGAAAGAGTTTGACTTCGCAATTGTCCTGTTTTGATGGACATGTGTGGGGAACATGTGTGAGTTTACTCGTAGCTAGTTTTAAAAAGTGGAAGAAATGTAGTTCTGTCACAGGCAACCCCTAAAAATCAGGGATTTCTAAAGCTAGGAATTTCCGACGGAAATGGATTCAAGAAAAGTCTTAGGCAAGAGAAAAAGGATATATACAACATATATGGGGGGAAGGGCGTTGCTTAGTATGTTGTGGAAAGAGAATATTTGTTGTGTGAGCACTCATTATGTTAGGAAAATTATTTTTTATGAATTGTACAAAGGTACATTGGCTAAGGAGTGGGACTCAATTCGCCCTTATGAAATCATGGTCAAGCTAGAAAGCGATCGAGATAAGTAACTTGGCTAGTTTACATCTATGATTGGATAGAATCTGGTTGTTCAATTTTTTTTCTTTTCTACCATTTATATTCATGTTTGTTTAATAATTTCCTTAAAATATACAAAAATAAATAATTGAATACAAAAGTATATGCATTACAGAATTTAAAGTGGGTATTTTTATTTCTTGTAAATATCGTAATCTTAGAATTTTATGTATCTAAGTTTACATAATTATGAAATCCCTTTTATAGTATAGGGGTCAACATATTGGTGAGAAACTATATTATCCCTTACGATATAGTATCATTTTAGTATTGTTGAAAATCTAAAAGGATAGATTTAAAGTGAAATAGCAATCATATGAATTTAGTGTACATATGAAAATAGTGTTACTAGTAACTATTTCAACAAATATTCGAAATATTCTCACATTGGAATGATAGATGTATCTGCAAAACTTTAAATCAGATACATTGATGTGTATGTATGTCTTTTCTGGTATTAAGCTACAGAAATTAAAATAGAAATAAGATAACCATGTATATTCGCTTTTGAGTTTTTTTTTTATTATAAATATATACATCCTTTTTGGAAAACCGATGGATTCATAGGAAGTGGTTAAAGCGTGAACTTTGGTCATTGCCTGCAAGTGACCAAGGAGAATAATTAGCTTAAATGTGGAACTCATGAATAGTAATATATATATATATATATATATATATATATATATATATATACTTTTTTCAAAATAATTAACCTTACCTTCAATGTTGTAACATCACTAAAACAAAAAAAAAAAATTCTAAAAGAATTAGAGGAACACTGATTGATATTGATTCTTACTTATTAATATCATCATCCTTTGTCATCAATTTTGTATTAATTTATACTAAGAGCATTTTTCTATTTAATCAATTATTTTGACATGCAAGGTTTGTAACAAGTAATTAAATTAACTTTTCTTGCTAGAGATTTAAAGTGTTGGTCCCCTTAACACTAGATTCATAAGTTTTATCTAATATATATATATATATATATTAATAATATCTTCACTATTGTTAATTGGAACCTCTTACAATACCATGTCACTTATGTTTATTTACTCCAAAGGTTTTCACCCTTTAATTAATTATAGTCTTTTTATGATTTTTTTTTAAGATATTACTTATGATATGGTTACCATTGTTTAAGGACATAAGATTGAATATATTAGAGCTTGATTAGATTATGAATTCAATCCTATTAAAATACATTACCAAAGATTTAAACTAAAACACTTGTTTTCTATCTAAGTCATCTTGTCTTTGATGACGCTAGGGTCGTATTATATCAAAAATTCAATGTTATACATATAGTTTATCATACATGGGTGAGCTTGGAATGAATCGCCACATTAAACTTGTTATTAATGGATTTGACAAAGATTTGGTAGGTGTACATCACCTACCTACCACCATTTGTTAACTAAGTCTACGTCCACATATCCATGTGAAATCTAATGCCACACATCATATACCAATTAACACCAGTGTTGGTTAGCTGTTTTACGAAATGGTTTTTCGGTCGTGGACTAATCACTATTTTTGGTTGTTCAAAATCTATTTTTGAATGTAGAAATAGATTGAGCACGTTGAACTCCCAGAGCATTTGGATTCTACAAAAATAATCACTTAAATCTAAAAATCGAACAATTTTTAGCCAGATTTCAGGCAAAAAAATATATATGGTTCTCCTTAAAGACTTCTATGATTTCCTCATGGCGTGGACACCATGGTAAATATCCTACGCTCTTGGTGTCTCTTGGTGTCTGCACTACTTCTTAATACACCATATCTACGCATTTGTTCTCTACAATCCTACTAGTTTTGTTTTCATGAAATTAAGATGTTAAAACCTTTGTTACCTCTATGGTAACAATTTGTTGGAACATGGTTGAAATCTTGGTCTGACAGTGTTTCCAAACGAGAGGAGGATGAAATCCATGTTTACCATACAACCATGTTCGTCAACACAAGCTAAGTATGATAAAACAACCATATCTCATGGTAGAGTTTAGTTCTCTCTTCAAAATCATTTTCTTACTTACACGCACTCAACAAATGGTATTTTTTACACTTACAATTGATTGGGTCGAAAGGTACATTATATGGATGTAAAAGGAATGCTTAAAGGCATTTATGTGAAACATGGAGTTTCATGAATGACAATTTTATGATTGTGATCGATTCAGAGCAGAAAATATGGTTCTGCTAAAATAATAAATATGGACAAAGAATCCATATGGTAATAAGTGGGTTGAATTCAAACACACCTTGGCAAGAGTGCCTAACCTGAAAAGTGATAACCTGAAATCAATGCAAGGGTGCATTGGGTATGAATGTGGCCACGAATGTTGGCACATTCATTAAAGTAAATTGATATCTGAATTTCATTTTGAAAATTTGATATACTAAACCGATGCATGTGTAAGGAATGAAATTTCATTTTTCTTTGTATCATCGAATAAATAAAAGTGATTTGATTGTTAGCATGCACAATTTAAGAATTGTTTGTGATGATGTTATAAAGGTGCAGTGAAAATATATGTGCATGAGAAACTAACAATTTCTTTGGTTGATTGAAGTTGAAAGTGCAAGAAGCAAAGGGGTCTTGGATATGGAAGTGTTGTAAGCCCATAAGGAAGACCAAAATTTCATGTCGAGCCAAACTGATATAGGAAGGAAAGTCCCATAATTGGTGGATCAGGTTCTGTGCGGAACAGATCTGAAAACAAAATGTTGAATTTGGAAATATGTGGGTGACAGATTTACAAGAAAATTCTGAATTTAGAATCTATGATGATGTCTCATGAATTTTTTTGTATACCTGTGATACAGGTAAGAAGAAAAGATTAGTCCAGAAAGGAACAGATGAAGGTCGTCAAGCTGAAAAGCATGAAAAATGGCTACTGTTGAGCCATGAGAACCTCATGATAAGCCATGATCGCCTGGAATATGTTGTGTTGAGGTAACACAATCCGGAGGGACGCCCCGGCAGAGCAAGTCTGAGGGACACCTCGGTTGTAAGGCTCGATAAAGTCTTTGGGTTTCTTCCTGTACGAGAAAACCTTAGCAAGGCAAGATGGATCACTCGAAGAACTGTATAATAGAAAAGGGGATGCCTGAGCCTAGGTTTGGAGGGGGAGTGATCATAAGGAAGAGGATACTCTGATAGTTCTTGTAAACTATTGATTGGGATCATGCACACAATGGGTATGTCAAGGAAAAACAGTGAGTCTGGATAAAAAGAAATCCATGTGGATACAAATCCGCAAACTGCGCAAATAAGTATTGTGCTAGATTATGAAATTTTCCTAGAAATTTTATGCAACAGTAAAATGTTTTCACATGAGACTATGATTAATGTGCTTATTGTCCAAGAATTATTGAAGTCAGGTGACGAAGATTAAGAGTCTGAAAAATGACCTGACCGAGAAAGAAGGTCAAGACTTCTGAAGTGGATGAATAAGAAATGCATGACAGATGTTAGTGAGAAAGAACATCGAGGATAGTGTTCCTTTTAAAGGGGGGGGGAATTGTAGCACCTTCGTTTCCCCCAACTTGTAATTAATCATTACTTAGGATTACCATGGTGTGGCATGGGAACAGTGTAAATATGTTATTGTTTAAATTTCCAAATAACTTACTGTGGGGGTGAAGCCTTGAAAGTACTAGCCATGATATCACTAGAGGAAAGAATGTGAACACAATAAAAGAACAGTTAATAAGAAAAGGACAAGTGGTTGAACCCCCAACCACCCCCATGAATGGAACCATGGTCTAGCTACAGAAGGTCAGCCCGAAGTACCACATGGTCTTGCAGACCCAGAATGGACCTGGGGTCTCCTTCTGACAGAAGGAACATTATAGGAGGGATGTGCGTGCAAGGCACGCAAGAGGATATGAAAAGAAGAGTGGAGAATGAGAGAGGACCGCCCCCAAGAAGAGAATCGGTCGAAGGCCATGAGCTTGATGCAGAAAACATCTGATAAACCTTGTCGAGGCCGTGACAGAGAGGGAGATATCTAAGAGTATATGGAGAACGGGACCTGAGTAGAAGGTCGTGAGCTTGATGCTGAGGAAACATTTGATAAATCTCACAGAAGATGCGAAAAAGAAAGGATCGATGAGAATTGGCATAAATTCCCTAGTGATATCATGGCTTAGCATGGGGGTGGCCAGAGCGCTAAGAATGAATGCCTTTGAGCCTATGGTTGGGTGGAAGGACAAACACCCATAGTGAGTTAGTTGGCTACCACCTATAATAGATAAGTATTCTCATATCTTGTGTAATTGAATTGTAACTTTGAATTAAATTTGGATATCCTATGAATGTTTATGGGATGTGCATGTTTGCTTGATAATTAGACTGTATCCCTTTATATTTGCTTGATTGTGTATGTAATAAAGTAAGGAACTATATGGTTTGTACACGTAAATGCTCGAGCCTTGTAGTGACTCAACTTTAAGCAGAAGAACTGTGAGTTCATCGACCTTGGACATAGTTTCCCATATGCATGTCGACACTACCATCTGTTTCGAGCCTCCTGGGAAAAAGGAGTTTGTTAAACTCCGGAGAAAGAGCGCAAAGCGTGAGTCAGTGCCTAAGTTTTTCAAAACTGATGAAGCTCAAGAAGGGTAGTGAGATTTAAGTCTCAAAAGGGAAGATTCATTCATTTGGGAGATGAGAGGACAAAATTTGTTCGAGAGGACCCAAGATCTGTCACGACCATTGGATTTGGAGAAGGAGCGTAGGTGTTAAATCCTCGACTCCTTCAGTCTTCGCAAGTTCGACGCGTTTTGGTATTCATATTAAGAATGACGGATCCTCTAAAGTCTCAGAGCTCGAAGCTAATCTGGGTCGTATATCTGAGGATGCTCGGGAACTATTCCAACCGTCGGATCTATGATGTAGTCAGCCCAACGTTGACTGCTCTGGGAGGACAGGGGTGTTGTAAGGTGAAAAACCCCGAAGGCCAGAGTTGTGAAGTAATGTGGACCATGGATCTAAGGATCCTTTGGTATCCCTCTTAGTCATCGATATACGGGGACGTGTGGCGCTAAATCCTTTAGTATGGAGACTTGGAACTTCAGGGGAATTAAGGTGTTGTGTGTTGATAAGATCTGAAGCCCAAAGTAATGAGATCCATTGATCTGAGGGCGCTTTGGGACTTATCCTAACCATCAGATATAGGCTTTGGTCAGCCCGACATTGACCAACTTAGGGAGAAAAGAGGAGTTTCCATTGTAACGTCGAAGTTACGAAGTAGTAGAGACCATTGATCCAAGGGTTGCATGTACATACCTTGGCCGCGAGATCAATGGGCATGAAAGACAATCATTCCAGAGTGACATGGTGTAGTGACGTGGACCCAATTTTTAAGTGCCACATGTCACCTAGATTCGTGCATATCACATACCCTATAAAACCATTGGAACATGACACGTGTCATCCCTGATGAGGGCACGTGTCGCCCCTGGCCCTTCTATGTGTCAGCCCCTCTCACATGCCCACCTAGCCAAAGTGGTTGGTGAAGTGACCAGAACTCCAGGAGTCCGGGACTTTGAGACTCCGGAGGATTTGGGTATAGTATTATAGAGAGACCGAAAGGCCTGAAGGTTAGATTCATGTGGCAGCAGATCCGGTACTTCGGAGGTCTAACACACCATAAGGAAGCGGGTGTAAAAGGCTGAAGACTCCTGAAGTCGCAGGGGGGTGGAGGAGATCTGAACCATCCATAAACTGGAACGCATGTCATTATATCGTTAAATCCGAAGGATATTCACTCCAAAGGATTAGAAGCTTGGTGCTATGAAAATATCTGAAACTCAGAGTAACGAAGAAGATCTCAAGCGTCTGTCATTTGGGGATGCGTGGCGGGCGATCTATTACTTCGAAGGATAGCCACTTCAGAGAAAATTGGAACAAGAACTCTCGCCAGAGTTCACCTGAGTCATCGATCTCAGAGGACATGTGTCATAAGATCTGTCACTCATGAGGAAGGCTCGTTGCGAGAATTCGAGAACTCCCGAAGTTCGAAGGACCGGATTTCATCGTAACCGTTGGTAGTGGAGGACGTGTGTCAAGAGATCTAACACCCCAAAAGGATTGCACTTCATAGGTTTGTGTTTGTTAGTACTTTGGAATTCTCTGAAGCATGGAGTCCTGAAGTAATCGTGGGTCATTGATCTTGAAAGAAAAAGGGGACTGTTGATCCCCGTAGCACACCTGAAATTCATCGATTCGGCAGTTTGGGAGATTTGTGGTGTCATAAGTTGAAAACGTCTGGAGCCCGAAGCTCTGAAGCATCGAAATAGGTGCCTGTTGTCTTGGCATTTGGTCATAGACCGCAGTCGTATGCGATTGTAGCTGGAGGGAAGGGGCTAGGCGTGGAATTTAAATCTGAAGGTTGAACGTCAAATTCCCTGCTAGCCTATGAGTTATCCAAGGATCAATCCCAGTAGTTGGATTGGTTGGTGGATGGATCTTCGCCATAGATTTAGGAACGTTGGAAGCTTCAGGATATCGAAGAACTCAGGATGAAGCATATTGATTCGGATCCACATGGAATCCCTGTGACCCCAACCAATGAAAACCTGAGGAACTTGGGAGAGGCATATCTGCCAGTTATGAGCTCAGTTTTGAGCATGGAGACCCTGGTTGGAAAGCTCTGGATGAGAAGAATGTGATAGATACCCTGAATGGAATATTTTATTACTTAAGAAGAATGAAATTTTGATGCCCCATTCCTTAAAAAGTCTTATAAGGGGTTGGGTGTGTTACAGTATACTACGGAGCACACCGACATATATTTTTTGAAATAATCCTACAATGGTGCGTAAATGTTTTTATTTAACCATGTCATGGTTATCTCTATTATTAGCATCACTGGTGCTTCTGGTTTTAACAATCACACCGGACTATATATTTTTTTTAAATAACCCTATCACATTGCGTCCATTTAAATCATGTGTGCTAATCGGTGTGTCAATATAACACAGAGTGCACCAGAGTATATTTTTTGAAATAATCCTACGATGGTGTATATTTTATTTAATCATGTCATGGTGTAATTATTGATGAAACGACCCGGTGTGTTGGGGTGTTATAGATGCACCAGTGAGGTGTCTTTTAAATATACACGCCTTTATGCTTTAAAATTTATCGAAATTTTTATTCCAATAATATAGATTATAATTTTTCTAGACTGAGCATGTTGTAGACTCAAGGATTTGGTGAACTCCCAACTATATTATAAACGGGAAATGATTATATTTTAGTATTTTGAGAGACAGTTATGATCATTGATGGTGAGATCAAGGTTATGATCATTAACGACGAGATCATGTGGGTTATGATCATTGACAATGAGATCGTGTAGGTTATGATCATTGATGGTGAGATCACACATTCTATGATCATTAACGACGGGATCACGCAATTTATGATCATTGGTGTCGAGATCATGCAGGTTATGATCATTGATGATCATGCAAGCTAGTTATGATCATTGACAGCGAGATCACACAAGATTATAATCATTGACGACCATGATGGTGATATGGGAAGGGTGATCCAGACGATAATAGGTACCCATGGAGAAAGATTCCCATCGTGGACATCATTGTCATAAGAATTCAAATTGTCATCATAATCACACATAATTGTGAATTAGCAACTAATATAGATTAGAATTTTTCTACACAACCCATTGGTTGGGAGTTCACCAAATACTTAAGTCTACAACATGCTTCATATGATTATAGATTAGAATTTTGAGAGACTACCCATACTTTAGACTCAATTATTTACAATTGAAATGCCTATACTTTAGACTTGAGTCTTTACATCTAAAATTCCTATACTTTAGACTCAAGTCTTTATAGCTGAAATGTCGACAGAAAAATTCAAAGAAACGCCCAGAAAACAAATCCCTCTCCCTCTCCCTCACCTTCCAATCCCATACAACATTGTACAGGTCAACCCTTTGCTCCTTTTGTTGTTGCTCTCTCAGTTGAAGTCTCTGCATGATTAAGAATATGGTTGATAATTTTCCTTAATTTAACCCTTTTACGGTGCGCTAAATAAGTAGTTTCACCGGTGCGTCATTATTTACGTAGCGCACCGGAGTATTTTTTCAAAAACCTTACCACGGTGCACCATTTTTTGGGAGAAATCATATGCACCTGTGCAATTGTTTAAGTATCGCACCGTCGTATATAAAATTTTCAAAAATAACACTACCACAGTGTGCAATTTTTTAGAGCAACTGTGCACCCCAATGCGTCATTATTTATGTAGCACACTGGAGTATTTTTTTGTTTTAAATAACCCTACTACATTGTGTTAGTTTGGAGGGCACCGATGCGTCAGTTGTGTAAATTGCACTGGTGCATTGTATATTTATAAAGGCACCGTACAAAAACATCTGCTAAAACCTTTGCCCACTCACCTCCGCTATAAATGGATTTTTGGGCTATTTTAATAGGGACATCCGCAAAAACATATGCTAGAGGGTCTTTTCCTTGTAGTGGGTTTAGAATTTATAGGTGAAATTCATCCTGCTTCTAGTGCCCAACATAAATGGATTTTGGCAGCAATTGATTACTTTTCAAAATGGGTCGAAGAAATTCCCACCAGGTTTGATATTGATGCAGTTGTGATCGAATTCCTAGAAGAAAACATTTTAGCTAGGTTTGGATGTCCTAGGAAAATCATAATTGATAATGCTTAGGCATTCAAGTCTCTAGCTATGATAGATTTCTATCAAAAATATGATATCATTCTTGGTCATTCATTTTCCTATTACCCTTAGGGTAATGGATTAGTTGAATCATAAAATAAGAGTTTTTTTGGACATATTGTCATTAATGTATTGTCATTGATGTCAACAGTCTATGTCTTTACGTTATAATGATGATTTGGTATGAATAAAGAGATGAAAATCCATGTACAAAAGGACAAAGTACCAACAGTCGTCCATCTCATCGGGAGATTTATAAAAAGGATGGAAATCACGAAGGACGAAGTCCCGAAGTACCGACAGTCGTCCATCTCATCGGGAGATTTGTAAAAAGGCTGGAAGTCGTGAAGGACGAAGTCCCGAAGTACCGACAGTCATCCATCTCATTGGGAGATTTGTAAAAAGGATGGAATTCGTGAAGGATGAAATCTCGAAGTACCGACAGTCGTCCATCTCATCGGGAGATTTGTAAAAAGGCTGGAAGTCATCAAGGACGAAGTCCTGAAGTACCGACAGTTGTCCATCTCATTGGGAGATTTGTAAAAAGGATGGAAGTCGGGAAGGACGAAGTCCCAAAGTACTGACATTCGTCCATCTCATCGAGAGATATCAGGACCATCAGATCATGTTTAGTGGAAGGACAGAGTAAGCCACAAATGTCTCGAAATTGATTTGAGGAAACACTTCGGGAGATATCCCGACTGTCAGATCGAGGAAATTAGAAGGATAGGATAAGCAAGGCCAAAGGCCCGATATCCCGAAGAGTCGAATTCCCAACAGTCATTGGATCATGTTAAGTCTTTTCGGGTTAAATAATGACCATTAGATGAAGCCAAGTTACTCGAGGTTTACACTTCAAGGAATATCACTTCGGGATAATTGGGAAGTGGAGAAATCGAATTACCTAAAGTCTCGAAGACTAAATTTTTGAATTCACGAGTTTAAGACACATATCACTCACATTGAGAACCCACATCATCAACAGTGACGTCAGCTAGGACACGTAACACAATCAGGTGGTCACAAGTGTCAAGGTCCCATAGGTAATTTAGGCATACATAATCCATGAATATAGGTGACACGTGGCATCCACTCAGGAAGTKCCATGTCAACAATGACATCGCTGGATATGTCACTCTGGGTTTATGGTCTTCATAGGTTTTACCACCAGCAACTACCCGAAGCACTGAAGGCTGAAGTCAACATTGTTCGTGGATCTAAGATCCTTCGGGATAATTATCAATTGTTKATCGTGTACAGTGGAAGGATATCATAAGAAAATATATTAGTTGGCAACAAGTGGTCTCCATTTCTTTATGACTTATTCGRCAGGTGATCACTCCAGAGGAAATTGGAACACCAATTTCCCAGACCTCTGGACCCCTGAAGTCCCGAAGTAAACAAGGACCGTACACCCAACTGTATATTAAGTCATGGTATTTGATTTGTTTGAAACCTCTAGACAAGCCAGGATCATCCGACTAACGGAAGAATGAATATTGACCATTCGATCTACTTCGGTGAAATTCAATTCAGGAGATTTGAAAGGTTGCAAAATCCTAAAGTCCTGAAGGAAGAAGTACCGAAGAACACATTCCCATCATTGGACATATGGGGGCTAAAAGGAAAAGGGAGAAAGAAGAGCCAGTTCTTAAATTAATAAGCATGTGGTTATGCGCCTGTGGTCACGTATAAATGGGTTGAAGGAAGCACCTCTGCAGAACTCGTTTTCTGCAATATTTTCAGAGATATGGAATCAAGTTAAAAAAAAATCGATCCATACCTGTGATCGATTTATGAAAATAACTCTCACTAAATTAAAAGAATTAACAATAAATGTTTGAATAATAAAAGTGATTATTGTTAATGTTAAAATGAATAGGTGTGATGGTCCAAAGAAAGGCACACAATGTTTCATAGCTCACACCAGTTGGAAGAGTATATAAATGAGAAAGAGTGTTGAGAATAAAGTGTCTCTGTAGTCCATATCAGAAGATCAAAAGCAGAAGCAGATTCCAAGAAGGAAAGTTGAATATACTTATGCATTGAGGGTGGAAGGGAGGAGCATGGAAGGACTCATATCCTTACTAAGCAAACTGTAAAAGATAAGGGAGTTGGAGCTTCCTAAGGTTGGTGCCCTAAATACAAGGGAGTTGGAGTTTCCTGGGGTTGGTGCCCTAAAGACGAGGAAGTTGGTGCTTCCTAGGGTTGGTGCCCCAAAGAAGGGGATTGGTGTCTCCTAGATTTGGTTCTCTAAAGAGGATTGGTGTCCTTCACTATTCAATATATAAACCTTGTAATTGATGTTAAATATATTTATATAATTTATTTTGCATATAATTCATTGTTGATTCATTGTGGTAATCAATAAAATATAAAAAGTAACTACTAATTTTAAAAAAGGGTAATATCGATTCACCCCCCCCCCTCTCAGTATTTCAACAAGTTTAATGAGGGTTATCAAGAAAATGTTAACTGAAAATAATAAATCTTGGCACTCTCATTTGAAATTTGCACTATGGGCCAATAGAATCATCACTAAAAGGTCTACGGGTATGTCTCATTTTCAATTGATTTATGACATTGATGGTATTCCCTATTAATCTCACTTTACCTGTGATGAAATTGATGTAGGATATTGAAGAACAACCCAATGATCTTACTAGAAGGATGAACTAGTTGATTGAAGTATAGCAAACCAGAGAGCAAATTGATCAAAAATTTCAGGAATATCAAGATAAGATGAAAATTATTTTTGACAAAAGAGCAAAATAGAGAAATTTTGTCCTTGGTGATTTAGCACGGAAATGGGATAGTAGGAGAGAATATCCTAGCAAGCATGGGAAGTTTGATCATTTATGGCTAGGACCATACAAGATTTCTACAGTAGAAGGAAACAATTCATTTTCTCTCCAAAAGTTGGAAGGAGATTTGTTGGAACTTCCTATGAATGGGAGGTTCCTAAAACATTGTATTCAGTTTTAAATTTTTCATTTTATTTTTCATTGTACATACACGGTTTTCTTAATTTTCTTTTGTTAGAATTTCCAAATAATTAGGTCTAAAACAAACTAAGATAAAAAAAATAAAATAAAATAACTATATTTCTTCTTAGATGAATTGACTACTTAACTATTAGGAATCCATATTGTTTATTAATTTTCCTTTAAATAAATTATTTTATTCTCAAAATTTTAAATAAATCTTGATTGAACAAACTGTATTGAACTATTGATTAATATCTTAAACATGTTATTTTGAAACTAGAAAGGGTAATATTACGAGACATTCACCAAAGTTGAAAAGGTATGTTTTATGTATTTTCTTATAGGAAGAGACTTTAGAATTGAACTTGTAACTTGTTGGTCTACTCATGGTATAACACTAGTTAAGATATTTTGGAAAGGATAGAGTTATATCTAAGGAAATTAAAATATTTCTGAGTATACTTTATAACCCAGACATATCCAACTCATCCTTGAAAAACAAACGACATCCCTTATGTTTATAACACATTGATTTTCCCCACTTTAAAATAATTAAATGAAACTTAAAAGATATGATGAAAGTAAATTCAGAAATGATTGCCCTCATCTCAAAATAAACATGAAGTGGTGAAAGGAAATTCAATTTGGGAAATACAGGTATCTTCATCGGGGCTATGGACGCTCATTGGCAGTGAAGCAACGATTGTGATGCTAGAATGAATACACCATAGGATTGATCCAGAAGGATTTTTGTGGCCACCCACCTTGTCCAACTGGTTCAAAATAGTTTTTTGGCAACTTACTATTTTTAGCAGTTTTTCGGTTCCTGAACTTTTGGGGCCATTTTGAGGGCCTAAAAATTATTATTTTCACAATAAGGAACCTAAATGATAGATGAAGGCTCTAATTGATCCCCCTAAATGAATTTCCTCATCAATACCTTTCCAATGAGCTATCGTTCTCCCTAAACGAAGATTGTATGCAAAAGTTAAGACCCCGGGAAGTTGATGTACTAACTTACCCCAACGAGGCCCACATGAATTTTGTCACTTCATCTCCTAGGGTTAGGTTTTTGGATGTCTAGGATTTTAGAATTCGTGTTTATTGTAAAAATTCATTCAAATCCTCATTGTACTCATCTTCTTGCAAATGAGCGTATATGTCACATCTCTTCTTAGAGATAAATTCCCACCATTCTAGCAATCTTGTTTTCAGTATGCATTTTACATTTTTCAGCATATTTCTTATTTAATAGAAGTCAAGTTTTATTGTATCTATGTTATTGTTCATTGTGTCTCTATGTTAATCTGTGGCTTAATTTTGTTCCTCTCATAAATCTGGATCAGTGGTATCAGAGCAATCTTCTCCTTGTTGTTTTTTTAATGCATGTCCCTGACACGGTCAGGGTATAGAGATTTGGGTCTCGAGCTTGTTTCTCTTGAGGAAAACTGCTCTTGCATGCCCAAGAAATTGTCCAAGGCGAGAAAAAAAGAAAGATGACAGGATAGGATATCCTTTCAAAAAAATTATCGAGGAATCCCTTGAGCGATAGAGGAACAAGATGATGGACATATTTGCACAAATCCTTCAATGGTTGTCGACAAGTGACGCATCCACCTCAAGTAGAGGCGCCACCCCCTTCAAGGTACAAATAAATTTTTATATTCCTTTATTTGAAGTTCAAATAGATTTGGATGTCGTAGATAAATGGTTAAATCTTCTAGAAGGGTATTTTTTTATCCACAACTTTTTCGGTAGATAAAATATTACATTTGTGCTCCTCAAGGTCATCCCCCATGTAAAAGATTGGTGGGAGACGTTCTGTGAGAAAAATAAAATAGATGGATCCACATTATTTGCAGTTTCACCCACTTGGGTTTCCTTTAGGGATGCTATTAAGGAACAATACTACCATGTTGGAAGTTATGACGACTTGTACACAAGATGGGCCACACTTCGGCAGAAAAGAGACTAAACAATGCCAAAGTTCACTAATGTCTTCCATACCTTGCGCACCAAGATGGGTATCAAATATTCTGAGCGACATCTGGTGGTCAAGTACCACAGTGATCTGCATAGATACATCCATACAAAAATGGAGTTTTTGGAAATCGCATCCATGGGTGTGGCCTATCGATATGTCGTCAAAATAGAGCAGAAGTTGAAACAAAAGGCGTGGTAGTTTGGGTATGGGAACCCCTCATAGAAAAAATAGGGCAAGGGTATCCCCAACACATAGAAAAAAGGACAGATAAAATATGGGAAACCTCGGGATAACCAGTCCAAGTCACAATAAAATAAGGACAATGGGAAGATGAAGAAATATACTCGGAAGTGGTGTGACTTCCATAAGATCCACTGGCATAACATTGTTTATTGTCGCTCAAATAAGTTATTGGAGTATAAGGTAAAATCCTTTGAATTAGATGCAGGTTATGAATCTGAGTCAGAACCAGAAAAGGGGAGGCATATCATTAACGTGGAACCCAGTGCAACCATTGCTACCACCAAGATCCATACTGGTGAACTTGATGAGCCAGAGGAAGGGGAGAGCCTCTTTCATTCATAGATGTGGGTAAAAGGCACTCCACTATAGTTCATCGTTGATAGTGGTAGCTAGAATAACCTCATCTTAGCATAGGTTGACAAGCAGTTATCCCTTTCGACAATGTCGCACCCGTAGCCCTACACCATCAGATGGCTCCATCAAGGAAGTGATCTTCGCATCAACCAACGGCGTCACCTGTCATGCGACATCAATCCACTCAAAGATGAGGTATTTTGTGATGTTTCTCCCCTTGAAGTTTGTGATGTTCTTTTGGGCCCAATGGAAATGTCATGTTGTATATGATTCTAGGCCTCGCAGTGTTGTTATTACTTTGAACAAGAAATTGTACAGGATACCCGAGGTAGTCCCACCTAGTGTTATTTTATTGAAATCTACCAAGCAGTATAGGAAGGTCATTTATTAGACCGAGAAGTTTGTCTTCTTCATGATTCGCTCTCAGAGTGAGTGAAAGGTTGCATCCACATCCATGGCCTATGTGGCCGACCTCTCCACACAGCAGAAACAAGTGGATAATATCATGGAAGAATACAAAGACACATTCTCATCACCTACCGGGGTACCTCTGCACTATCAGGTCAAGCATCCCATCGATATGACCCCCAACGCACCGTTACCCAATGGGTCAGTTTATCATCGCTCTCTACTGGAAAATTATGATATCAAGTATTACATCTAAGAACTAGTCCACAAGGGTCACATCCAACCCAGTTCATCACCTTGTGGAAGCCCAATCATGTTGGTGCATAAGAAAGACAAGACTTGGCGACTCTGCATTGATTATCGAGCCCTAAATAAAATCAGAGTCAGGAACCGATACCTAATTCTTCGAATCGACGATCTCCTTGATCAGTTAAAGGGGGGTAAATACTTTAGTAATATTGATCTTAAGTCTGGCTACCATCGGGTCCCAATATAACCGACAGATGTGTGGAAATTTKCCTTCAAGTCAAAAGAATGTCTTTTTCAATGGCCGGACATGCCCTTTGGTTTGACAAATGCCCCAGCAAATTTCATGAGGATAATGGACGATATCTTACAGACTTTCACTAATTATTTTGTGGTGGTGTATCTATATGACATCCTCATCTATAGCAAGACTTGAGTAGKACAATTGCATCATATTCAGTAGGTTCTAGACACTCTGCARCAGCACAAGCTATATGCCAACTTGGAAAAATGTTCCTTCGACATGGACAGGGTCCAGTACCTAGGCTACATTTTTTATGTCCATGGTGTGCATGTTGATCCAACCAAGATCCAAGTCATACGTGATTGGMTAACCCCAACCACACTCACTGAGCTTCATAGCTTGTTAGGACTTGCCAATTTCTATTGAAGGTTCATGTTGAKATTCTCCCATATTGCATGGGCCCTCAGAAAAATAACCGGGAGTGGTGTTAAGGAAAAATTTATGCGAGGCTTGTCCCAACAGAAAGTGTTCTATGATATGAAGCAGTGCTTGTGCTCTACCCCAGTGCTTTCATTACTTGACCTACAATAGCCCTTTGAGATTGAGACAGATGCTTCAGACTATGTTGTGGGTGCAGTCATCACTCAGCACAACAACCCCATGGCCTATCATAGTGAGACACTATCAAATGTCATATGTGTTAGGACCCTATAATGTACCTTTTTGTTCATACATTTTGCTACCATTGCATCCTTTTTCCACTCACATTTAAGCTTACATTATCACCTTACCCTATCTTTCCAAATGTATATAACATCTCTTCTCTTTTCTATATGTATAATTTGTTTTACATGTAATTCTACAATACTCTTATACTTAGCCATCGATCAGAAACATACAGTGTTGAAACAATTTGAACTGCAGATTATTGTTGCTACTTGAAGACCCATTGCTGAAACAGTCAAAAGCACGCAAACCCCATTGCTGAAATAGTCTGTGGTCTGCAATGCTGAAACAGCAATTCACACAACAGTAAGAAGGAGYTGTTACACTAGCCGCAACAGCCGCACCTTAAGCCAGCATTARCCATCGTTGTTTCTTGAGACCACGTTGCTGAAACAGTCAKAATGCAAATCTTGTTACTGAAACAGTCTGTGATTTGCCATGTTGAAATAGTATACAAYAGTAGTAACAAGAAGATAAATAAAGAAGYTGTTACACCAGCCGCAACAGCTACACCTCACCCAACACCATTCCAACTATTGTAATAGCATTTTGTTATGGGAGATCAGGATATCCTATTCCAATATAGAAGATTAGATCTGACTAAGAATAGGATTTGTATGTGCACATGTAATTTGATGATCAATTRTATTGAGGGGATTCTCCTCTTTAAATAAGGGGAAATCATCATTAGAGGGGACCCTTTTTGGTTAGAAAGGAATTATAGAGAAGGGCGTGTTCACTTTGGATATTGTAACATGATACAGTTGACAGATGAATAAAAGATTATTCTGAGAATTTCTTCCTAGTTCCTTTCATTTCTGGGGAATCTTGTGAGAAGGGAGGGCCCACCTTCTTCACAAGATTCACCCATTAGTTATGTAGTGTGTTAGCATTATTTTTGTTCACACCTTGATTAAACTCTGTTTTTCTGAAACTCTACTTTATTGAACTCTGTTTTGTTGAAACTCTGCTTTACTGATTGTTACATTGTTTTCATACAATTCATGCTTGGGTAACTGTTAATCATTCTGATTGGTAATTCTGCTTAATGAATTTTTGAAAGTGTGATAATCAGAGACAGGTGTTGAAGATTCATGCTTGGGGAATAGGGTCTTGTTCTCTATTATGAGATAGTTAGCCTTCAGTACGAGTCAATCATTTTGATTAGTAATGAGTTCATGAAAGTGTGATAGTCGGGAACAGGTGTTGAAGATTCTTGCTTGGGGAATAGGGTCATGTTCTCTGTTACAGAATAGTTGGTCTTTTCTTTTGTAGTATCTTGAAAGATTTATTTCCTAGGTTGTTGTTTCTTAATGTAATCCAGGATTCTTCGGATAATTATTTCCTTAAACTTTGAACTCTGCAATAGGTAGATTGCTTTTCTGTAATTCAAAGTAGAACTTTAGTCTGTTCAAGGCAAGGTGTGATTAATGTACTTTTACTACAACTCTAGATTTTTTTTGAGATTGAACATATATTGTGTGTGATTGCCTTTGAAATAAACAGACTTCCCTGGGTTGATAATTTATGTAACACTTGTTTGTTTAGTTAATAAGAAATTACAGTGACCAACATTTTGGTGTCGTTGTCAGGGAAGGCAATTATAGATTTCAAAATCATTTATGTTCTTTCAGATATACAGATTGCATGAGAGGACATGGAGACCCCAAAGAAACTGAGCCTATAGGTGGCAGGGGCGGAGGAAGGGGAGGAAGAAAGACTTTTATTAACGAGGTTATATCAAAATCTGAATTTGTTGCTCCTCAGCGCCCAAGCTCTCGAAAACCAAAATATCAACCTTCCTTTCAAGCAAACTTTGAAACGGGGAAAGAGATTTGGAGTCCTGAGACAGTTGAGAAACCAGCAGAAAACATTGAGGATCGAGCAAGTGTAGCAGGGGAACAAACAGAAGAAACCATGGATGAGTATAATGAAGAACTGCACCATGAAGAACAGGCAGGTCCTGAAGGAGAGGTAAATGATGAAAACTCTTTTTCCACCTTAGGATTTCCTATTGGTGATCTTCCTAGAGGAGTAGCTCCCATGAAGAATATTCCACTCTCAGATTTACCTAACTTTCATGGTTTATCTTTAGAAGATCCTGATGAATTCCTTTTCGAGTTTGACATATTATGTAGAAGTTATGATTACATTTACAATGCTCAAAAATTAAAGCTATTTCCAGCAACATTGAAAGGAAATGCATTAAGATGGTTCATGAGTCTTGGAGGTCATGTAATCACAACATGGGATCAGATGAAATGGAAATTCCTGCATAAATACCAAGACTATTGTCGAAAAAGAGAAAAAAGAGAGGAACTATTCAAGATGATACAAAAAGAGGATGAAAATCTGGAGGACTTTGTAGAAAGGCTATAGTATAATCTACAAAGATCCAGTCACCCTGATGTAAGTAAAGACATTCTTAAAACAATATTACTAAAAGGAGTAAGGGATGACTGTCTAGATATGTTGAATATGCTTGGAAAAGGGGACATATCTAAAGAATCATATGATGAAATTGTTAACCTATGTAAAATATCTTGAAGAGGAGCTTCAAGGAATAGATCAAATAGCATGGATACCACATTTTCAAGAGTTCAAAAATCAGCCAGTGGAGGAGCAACAAGAGCCAAAATAGGTAATTTACTTGAGGGTTTTAAAACTGAAATTTCAAGCTCTTTTGCCTCACAAATTGATACCTTGCAGATTCAAAAGAAACAAGCCGAAGCAGAAGCAGCTATGTCCATCTTTTGTTCCAAATGCAGAGATAAGCACCCATGAAGGGAATGCCCATTGGACAAAAAGTCAATCTGCACCATTTGTAATAAGGATCATGAAACTCAACAATGCCCTTCTTTACCATGAATCAAGGCAGCATTACAACCAACTGATGAAGAAGTTGAAGCTGTCTATATGTTGACACAGAGAAGGCAATGGCAACCGCGGGGACAAGGTATGAATCCTAATATGCCATTTACATCTTCTAATCATTGGAATAACTACCCCTCTTTTAATCAAGCAAATTACCCTCCCTATAATCAAATGCAATACCTCAATCAAATGAATTACGCACCCATGCAACAAACGAACCCTCCCTTTGTAGATCCAGCAATGTGGACTCCTTGGCCTCCACAACAATAACCTTACCTTAACCAATGGAATCCAAATTGGAGAGGTCAACAACCCCCGTTCCCAAATCAATTACCTCAATCACAATTTCTACAACCACTCTCCTTACCATCAGGTACTCCACCAAACAATCAAATGATGAGGCCCCAACTACCTATACAACCTAACCCTAACCCCAATAATAAGGTTGTGTAGTGCATTGATATTCAAAACCAGCCTATACTTTCTCTTTTCCCTGTGCAATGCAATGATATTCATTTACAATCTGGGAAAATAGTAGAACCTATCATTGCTGATGTTACTTCTTCTGATTCCAATAAAGAGGAAACAAAAAAGCATGATGTACCTGAAGAGGTACAATCATCCTCCAACACTGTTGTTGAAACAGCAAAACCACCATTTCCTGAGTGTTTAGATTTGACTAAAACGCCTGAGCCACCTGCTTTCAATCTTCTAGGGGAATTACAAAATCTTTATGTCAAAATTCCACTATTACAAGCACTAAGAGACGTACCAATTTATGCCAAAACTATGTGAGACATTTGTGTTAAGAAACCCAGTAGGAAAACTAAAGATCCCCTCACAGTTCATGTCATGGGTGATTTGTCTGCACTAATGTCGGGTAAAGTTCCCCTAGTTAAATATGGTGATCCCGACCATCCTACCGTCTCAGTGCAAATTGAAAAAACAATAATTCCTCGAGTCCTGGTAGACTTAGGCGTTGCTATCAATAATTCCTCGAGTCCTGGTAGACTTAGGCGTTGCTATCAATATTATGACTCTTGAAACCTCACAACTGTTAAAACTAAAGAATGAAATCAGAGACACCCCAACCATTCTAGAATTAGCTGACCATTCTACAATCAAACCGGAAGGAGTCATTGAAGACCTAATCATCTCAATTGAATCCTGGAATTATCCAGCTGACTTTGTGGTATTACAACCTAAGACAAAGTTGGGGGACCACCCTCTAATTTTGGGCAGGCCGTGGCTAGCCACAGCGAATGCTTTTATCAGCTGTAGATCTGGTTCAATGAAAATTTCCAACGGATATGAGACTAAACATCTTACCCTCTACCCTCACGCTACACCCTTGATTAATAATGACAATTCTTTATGGGTGGACTTTGATGATAAAACTACTCAACCTATCTTGACTATCGGACAAGCCTTAAGCCTTAAAGATGCCACTGAGGATGAAGTAATTAATAAATTTATTTGTGAACCTTCCTCCATGACTCCAGAAACTCATAACCAATTAACTGCACTTTTGGAGTCAGATAACCAGGAAAACCTTAACTCTGAAAACCCACCTCAAACATCAGCCACCATCTCTTCTAAAAGTATACCAGTAGAAATTGAACCTGGCAAAACACTGAACATAAACCCCATCCTGACAGATGTTGAAACACAACAATTAATGAAGTTACTTCTTGAACATAAGGAAGCATTTGCATGGGACTATACAGATATGAAAGGAATCTCTCTGGAATTATGTACTCATTGTATCTATATCAAGGAAGATTGTCAACCGATCTGCCAATCTCAATGACGAATGAACCCTAATTTAAGAGAAATTCTTAAGGAGGAACTTCAAAAATTGCTTAATGCAGGGTTTATATATCCTATATCGGACAGCGAATGGGTTTCCCCGTTGGTAATAGTTCCTAATAAAAATGGGAAATGGAGAGTATGTGTAGACTATAGAGCCTTAAATAAAGTGACTCAAAAATATCACTTTCCATTACCATTCATTGATCAGGTGTTAGATAGTTTGTCAGGGAAGAAATTTTTCTCCTTTTTAGATGGTTTCAGTGGGTATAATCAGATCATAATTGCACCCTGTTGGGGTCCTATAATTATAGGCAACTCGATTCTTCGACTGTTGATTTGGCGTTTCTCTCGTGATGACGAAGTCTGGCTCGGTTGATCCCATTATCTTCCCTCCATTCTTTTCGCTTGATCCCCCATCACCCTGTTGCATCCTTCATCCATGCTGCACCCTCACTCCCTTGTTCTGTTGCCCCATTGACTACCTCTCGCCCGTCACCCATCCATGAATAATCAGACTTAGGATGATCAAAAATAACAATAAAGTTAATTAGATTAAATAAGTAATGTTAGTATAGTTAGGATAGGTTAAACTAATTAATAAATAACTAGTTAATAATTAATTAATTCTTAATTAAGTTAAAAATCTAAGTTAGTAGGTAGGTTAGAATTTAATTAATTTAAATTAATTAAAAAACAAATTAAAAATATAAAACAAATTAAAAAACAAAATATATAATATAATAAACAAAATATATATAAACCAATATAAAACAAATAATATAAAACAAATTAAAAACATAAACAAAAAAACATAATAGTTAACATAAAACAAACGTGAATAAAACATATAATAGAAAAGTATTAAAAAACTAAAAACTAAAATATATTAAAAAAAAAACACATTAACATAAAACAAAAACAAACCTACGCTACCCTAAGTCTACCCCACCCTC
>JASDQU010100801.1:15499-57007 GCA_032191745.1 Picea mariana | reverse complement strand
AGTCGGCTCGTTTTGTTTAGTTTTGTAAATATTATTTTTGTTTTTGTTTTTGTTCTTTTGGACTAATAAATGACTCCATAGCCCAACAGCAAAGTCACTAAGTCTGCAAAAGAGTTTTTAGAGCATCACAGGGACGACTCTATCCCCCATGGAGCCAAATGTTAGCGATATTTCTTGCTAAGGGGTTTAGATATCAAAAGAATGGGTTAAAACCCACCTGTCCTAAGTTTTGGTGCGAATGCGCCCGTGATTAAACGAGAATCAAGTTTGAGCGGCCAAGAATCGCGCTCCCAGATCAACGATGCGCATTGGATTTCGGACCCCCCTTGACTGTCTACCTTTAAGCGGGGGGGTCCGGAATCGCAGGCGCAACTCTCCGACGGTTCAGATTAGCGCGCCCGGATCAACGATGATGAAGAGCATTTCGGACCCCCCCTCCCCCCCCCGCCTTTCTACCTTTAAACGAAGGGGGGGGTCTGGAATCCCATGTGCAGCTTCTCGACGGCCACGATCGTAGTGCCCAAATCAACGACGCTCGTGTAGCCCCACCCCTCTCAGCTGCCATGTGCCCATATACATAATGGTCATAGAAAACAAAATCTAGAGAGCAATTAGACATACCTTCAACCATACCTTTTCTGTGTAGTAGTCGAATACCCTTCTCTCTGATATGCCCCAATATTTGATGCCACGGCATAAGCTTTTMTACATAGACTATAAGAKTTCTTTCTTCTTCAACTCCAATATCATGAATAATGGAACTATTACACCCATCACTAATAGTTCTTCCTTGCAGCTTATAAAGAGTTCCAAWCCGAACTCCCTTCACCAACACCATTTCTCCTCAAACCATCCTATAGGTTTCCTTTTCAAATATTGTTTTTACCCCTACATCGTCCATTTTTCTTATTGAAATCAAATTTTTGGCCAATCCTGGGATGTGCAGAACACCAGGTAGTGTTCTAATCCTTYCATATATGAGCCTCAACTTGAATTCTCCTCGACCTATGATTCTGGTTGTCRAGTCATCACCTAAGAAAACATTACCTCCATCATACCTTTCATATTCACAGAACCACTCCCTGTGGGGATTCATATGAAAGGATGCACCTGGGTTGACCAACCATGCCTCATGATCTACATGTGTGCTTGAAGAATCCAAGTACACATCCCCTCCTTCTTCCTTGGAGGTATTTTATTCTATAGAAGGAGATTCTTCAGATCCCTTCTTTTTCTCAACTTTGGATCTACATCGCTTCTTTTGGTGCCCTTCTTTTCCACATCTCCAACATAACTTTAAAAAAAATTCAGGATATTTAGATCTACCCTTGGATTTAGATCTCCCACTTGAGAACTTAGATCTATTTCTTTCATGGGAGTGTCCTCTTGCAAATAATGTGTCTGTTCTCTATCCTTCCATATTCTTCCATCCCACCTCCTTCGACAACAAGGATGATACCACTTCATCAAACTTCAAGGCAGTTGTATTACTACCAATAGCCACAACCAAACTATCCCACAAGTCTAGTAAAGAACACATTAAACTGATACCCTTATCTTCATCAGAAATTTTAATCTCAACAAATACTAACTGACTTACCAAAGTATTGAAGGAGTTCAAATTCTTTGCCATAGAGTCTCCATCTCTCATCCTAAGGTTATACAGCTTCATTCTCAAGAATATTTTATTTACCAAGGACTTAGACTGATACAACTTCCCCAACTTATCCCATAAATCCTTGATTGTAGCTTCCTCTAACACATTCAGTAATATTGAATCTGAGAGACATAGTCAAATTGTGCTCTTCACCTTCCGATCCAAATTTTTCCAGTCATCTATTGAATTTTATGTAGGTGCAGTACCTGGATCTACCGTGATCCACTTATCTCTGTCCACCAATAGATCTTCCATATTGAGCTTCCACAGCTCAAAACTTTGCCCATTAAACTTCTCGATCTCCATTTTCGAATTGCTTGCCATTTATTTTCACCTGAAAATCAATACCACAGATCTCCCACTATAACAAGGTTTATCACAGTCTCGAGTCAAACCCTTGACCACAAAGGCGTCCCCCTTAAGCCAACAAAGCTCTGATACCAAATATAGATTTTAACCTTTTATAATATTTACTACAAACAGATTTTCAATAAAAGAATAGAAAAGATACAATGGAAAATACAAACATCACACAGAGATTTTTCCCCTAGAAACCCAAACCAGGAAAACCAGCATATTATATATTCATTCATAGTGATACATTGTTTACAATAAAATATACATATAGGATCCAACGGCATCCAAAACCCTAACCCAATGACCTGGATTAGTCAACAACCCTAATTTCTTAACCGGAAATAGAAAACCATCGACAAAAATCCATGTGCCAAAAAACCGCCCAACAATGGACATGAAAATATAGGCAACATGAAAAATGAGGAAAAATGTGACACATTTCCCAAGGAAAAACATTATCGGGGGTGTTTCCCCCGCACCCCCCCTCAAACACATACTACTACTCGTGCAAAGAATATAACACATACCCAACAAAACCCATCCTACGATCAATTATCTCCCTGGAACATGGAGGGTTTGTGGAAGGTATATAGATCCTAGATGGTATAATAGTGGCCCATGAAACCATCCACTCCTTGAGAATGAAGGGGTAGTCAGATATGTTGATAAATTTATACCTCTCAAAATATTACGACAAGATAAATTGGCACTTCATATGGAATATTCTAAAAGCTTTTGGGTTCGACAAGTAGTGGATTTATTGGATCATGGCTCTAATCTCTTCTGCCTTTTTTGCACTTCTGATCAATGGATCCCCCTCGGAAACCTGTAAGGATTAAAGGGGAATTAGATAGGGGGACCCCATGTCCCCCTTCTTGTTCATAATTCTTGTCGAGGGCTTGGGTAGATACATTAAGAGATCTAGAACTACAGAGGAGTTGCAAGGTCTAAAAATCACCTCAAACTCAAAATCTTTCACCCATCTCCAATTCATGGATGACACTCTACTTTTGGGGAAACCCACAATTAAGGAAGCTCGGATGATTAGAAAGAACCTAAATCTTTTCATGGAAGCGTCAAGAATGGAAATCAATGATGAAAATCTAAAGTTTACTTCTTGAAAACCCCTATATCTATCCAGAGGAATATTGCTCGCTTGCTTGGTTTCCAATGAGCAAGCCTTCCCTCCTCCTATTTGGGCTCACCCCTCGTAGAAAAAGATCCCAACACCTCATCATGGAAAGAACTCTTGTCAAAAATTGATGATCATTTAAACAGTTGGTCCCATTGCTTCCTTTCCTTCCCCACTAGGATTATTTTGATGAAGCCAGTCCTTTCGTTCATGCCCCTCTATCTTTTATCAGTCTTGGTGGCACCCACAACCATCCTTCAACAATTAAGAGCCATCCAATGGAATTTCCTCTGCGGGGAGAGAAAATGGAGACGAAATGGGCCTTGGTATCCTAGGAGACCATATGCTTTCCCAAATTTCAATGGGGGATAGTGTTAAGAACCAAATATTTTAATACAAAATATGCCAGAATAGATCCAAGAATAATATATGAAAACCATGCTTTATTATAAGAAAACCCTTGAGGTAGGGAAACACCATACAATGGATCATATTATGGAAGGGATCATCTCTTGTTCACTTGCATATTTGAGAGGGAATCCTCCTATTGAGCTACTACTCCAAAGACAATACTTCTCTTCATATCCTATTACATTGCTTAAACCCCTTTATATAGTGCTACCAACAACCTAAGCACATTCTAGAGGAGGAACCTTCTAGAATTATAATCTTCTAGTAAGTCCTCTTACATTTATTATATCTAACTACCATAGTGGGCCTTATTTAATACTAAAGTGCATGTAGTCCACCTTACATTGAATGGCCTCCACTATTATCACTATGGGCCCCCCACTACCTCTCTAACTACCTAACATTTCATCCCCCTTATTAAAGTGTTGCCCTCAACGCTTGTTATGAGGATGTACAACCATATACCCGGTGTTGAGGAAAAGGTATGGAACACCTTACTCAATCATTTTCATATCTTTCCTAGCTAGGAAAAGATAGTTGGGAATGTCACTCATGATTTATAGCCTCAAAATATTCACTCAATCTGCAAGTATTAATTACAAGGATTAAGGTTGATCTTATGATTTGTAATTGTTGCAATTTAAAAAAAAAAATTATACAAGGCTACAAGAATGTATACATCTTTTACAATAAAGTAAACATGCAGAAAAAAAGCAAAAAAAGGAACCAAGTCATGAAAACACATGTATGAGACAGAACAATAATCTGATTTTATTTCATTCTGAGATACCAAAAGTATATTTCTCTTTACAAACCCCTGTGAGGGTATGGACCAAAGTCAGATTTAGAGATCTCTGATGGGAACCATACAAAAAGACTACGACAGTAAAATAAAACTGAAATTAATGATTTGGATTAGATTTCCACAAAAATGCTTCCATTTGACTCTGCAAGATATCATTTATCATCCATGAAAATTAATTCACAAACAGACAAGAATACACATACTATAAAGGATGAATCAACACCTCTAAAACAAGTGGCTGAAAAGTATGATTCAGTTTTGAACCTTTTTACCTTCAATAAGACCATGTTGTCAACAAGAGGATTAGGATTTCAAGTAAACTCAGAAATAAATGAAAATTGGAACTATCTCATTTAACTAAAGAGCAAACCTTAGTCTTGTCTTTCTCCTTCTATTCCCCCTTGTCTCTTCTTCTCATTGAACCTTTATTATTTCTCAATAAGTTGAGTTGGTTCAACTACTTTCTTTAGTTAAGTCAATTTAACTTAACTAATTATTTTAGGGAGAAATAACTAATAATAATATATAAATAAGGGTCTAGTTAATAATTACTAGATAGGTGGGACCCCTTGTGACTCCCATCATTCTTTTTCCAATCATCAATTATAAAATACAATTTTTTATCATTTGGATCATAAAACACCCTTGTAGCCCCCACTTGATATTATTCAAATCAAATATTTAAATATCAGCAAAATTTAAGGACATATCCCAAAAAAAATATGTATCCATTTATCCACAAAAATATCCAAAATAAAGTTTGTTGTCCCCAAAAGTTGAAAATTATCAAATGTTGTCTTCATTACTGAAAATCATAAAAAAAACTTTAAAATCCATATTTGTTGCTTTGTGAGACATATTTCCTCTTCTCACTGTTGTCTCCAACTGAGTTTCCTTGAGTGGCCCTTGGTTGGTTAGACCCTTGGGGATGCATTTCGTTGATCACATGAGAGCAGTCATATTTTAGGTGGAGGTGTGAAGACATTGACTTAGAGAATTATGTGGAAGGACTGGAGGGGCAAGCCGTTGTTTTTCCTTTGTCTTGCACAGGTTGCAGGATATCAATTTTTAATCTTTTGATAGCGTGCGAGGATTGTATAGGCAAAACAGAAGGAGCAATTTAAACATTGGGATTAATTGGTGGTGGTAAAGGTAATGACACATTGGGCCAACCACGGTGATGAGAGACAGGCTGGTGGAAAATTTCTTGTCAGTCATCATTAGTAGGCAATTCAGGCTACAATGATACATGTGGAGGAATGGGGATTATAGGAAAATTCTGAGGAGGCTGAAAAGGGGGCCTTTCTGGTTGAGGATGCAATATCCCATGGAAAACTAATTTACCAATTTAATATGCCCAGGATTTTGAAAAATAACCGTAGTAACAATATTGCATGTATATAATAGAGTTGAAAATGAAAAGCATCATAATCGCCACATGAAATACAACAACATTCTTGGAGTGGATAGCTTACAACCATAATATCAACATCACCAAATTTCTTAAAACCACAAGGTCTCATGAAGTGCCCCAAAACAAATCCTTGTATATAACCATAATTCAATCGAAGAAGAATTTACCAAACTTCCTCATCCTATTTCATTCGGGTTCGTATACTTTATTCGGGCATCATACAACTTATACATAGGTGATTTTCATAATTACAATAGAACATGGAAAGTTTTTATTTTAACAATAATTCACAACATTGTTATTGACCTCATGAGCTTCATATGGACAGACTGTAACTTCAAGCGAATAAGTGAATCCAACACTTCCTCCGTATTTTCATAGAAAGTGACCAATCAAAACCTATGCCCAAACAAAAGATCACAAACAATGCTTTTATCAAATTATGGGTAAGCAATGCCTTCACAATAGTGCATAGGGTTTAATATGCAACAGTGACAGTAAGTGGCAAAAGAAAGCGGGCTAACAACTTGAGGTTTTGGCCAAAACAAAGTACGAAAAGCTTACTCCCACCACATTGTTCCACATGAATACTCATGGAGTTGGGGTTATGGCATGGGATTATTAGCCATGAAGACTAACAGTCTTAACATACAGGTGGAGTGTTCACAAAAAACCACAGGTAAGAGGCGGAGAGAACCCATTTTCGAGCAGGGAAGAAAACCCAAAATAAGGAACCAGAGGCAAGGTAGGCCTGGGAGTTTCCCAATCACAATATTTTTAATAGGAAAATTACGAACAACTACACATAGTAAAAGCCACCCATGACTCTTTTAATGCCAATGGTCTCAAAACAACCAACACGGGAAACCAAAATTTGCAAACAACCAATACACAGTCCGAATTCATTATAAAAACTTTGGAAATACACAGACCGTGAGAAAACAAGAGCCAACTATTGAATTAAAGATAAGAGCAAATGTTCATGGATGGAAAAGAAATAAAACCCCATGACTGTGTAAAATATTTCTTAAGGAGAAATGACTAGGTTGTATACCTCCTCCATGACCGAGCAAAGTGGAGCAATAGCAACCAACAGAGAAAAATGCAAAAATGACTAGGGTGGCAGGGTTGAGGTGAGTTAGAGTGGCGTGCATTTATTGCACGTCACTTCTTCCTTCACATTTTCATTCATGGCTAGTACGAGCCAAGCCCACTACACAGCTCATCGACCATTAACATTCAAAACGATTAATACAGTCCAACTATTCCAAAGTTTTCCCATGTTCCAATTTTGCAATGCATCAACCCTTGCCATGTTCCAGATATTAGTTTCCAAGAAAAAGATTATATGTTTGTCGTGTGGTTATCTAAGAGGGAAAGATTCAATCCACTTAGTGAAATAATCGATGGCTATCAAAATGAAAATGTTCCCTACGGAAAACGGAGGATTAATAGGACCAATAAATTCTAGGCCCCATTTAGAAAACAGAAAACCTGGGAGAACGGGTTGCAAAGTCATAGCAGAAAGACACTCTTTCCTAGTCAATTTTTGGCACTTGTCACAAGATCTTGCGAACTTGTAAGAATCTCGAAAAATTGAAGGCCAATAATAACCAATTTTGATTATTTTAAAGGCAGTAGATTTAATAGAAAAGTGGCCACCAATGTGTATAACAGAATCTAAAAACCCATGAGTTTCATGTAACAATTTATGTGCTTCCTCATTATTCACACATCGAATTAATATTCCATCAGCAGACCTCCTGAACAAAAAGTCTCCTAAAATAATATACCTAGAATATTCAAGATGGATCATTCTCCTTTGATGAGGGTCTAATTAAACTGTGCATTTCTGATATTGAAAATAATACACCAGATTTTTATACTGGGGATGTTCAACAATAGAAAGGATTCGATTCTCAATATAAAACAATGTTAAAAGAGGATTATCTCGATCGTCAATTTCTTCACTTGCTTTAGCATGCTGAGCTAAGTGAAGGGATTAGTCTCATCCCTTTATTTTTTTTGAAATCATGATGGCTTTATCATGCTCCTAGATTTTGGCAAGCCAATCTGCAAGCTTCCCTGAAAGATAAGTTTGTGAAAGAAAAAACTTGACAGCAGGAAAAGGGAATTTTACATGCGTGTGTTTGCCTAGGATAAAGTGGCAAAATTTCTCTACATCTTTAACAAGAGAAAATGCATGTTTCTCAATATAGGAGTACTTGAATTCGTCATCTGATAAACTTTGGCTCATGTAAGCTACAGGTCTCTCATTATTCTGATCATCACATTGTATGAGGATAGCAGAAATTGCTTCCTTAGTGGCATCAGTGTATATGATAAAATATTTCTCAAAGTTTGGTTTCACTAGAACCATTGCGGAACTAATTTCCTTCTTAATCCTTATGAAGGATTTTTTGACATCATCTGTCTAAGAAAAGGAGTGATCTTTCTTTAGAGTATTATGAATCGGTTTAACCATTAAAGCAAAATCAGGAACAAACCTGCGGATAAAGTTGATAATACCCATAAAGGCTTGAACCTCCTTTTTGGAAGAGGGGATAGGAAGGTTCAGGATAGTAGTAATCCTTTCAGGATTTATTCTTATTCCTGAATCAGAAATGATATGTCCAAGAAGATTTCCCTTGGTAACGCCAAAAATGGATTTAGAAGGATTTAAAGAAATGTTGAATTTTTTGCATCGCATGAGAACTTTTTTGAGATGACCAAAGTGATCCAATCAATTCTTTGAATAGACATTCAAATCATCAATATAAACCTGGATAATATTACTGATTATATCGTCAAAATCTATTTGCATAGCTCTCTGGAAGGTGGCACCTGCATTAGATAAGACAAAAGGCATGTGTTCATAAGAAAATGTGCCCCAGCGTGTAGTAAAGGTGGTTTTGTATCTATCAGTCCTTTTTACGTTGATTTGATTATATCCAGAGAAACCATCAAGTAAGGACATCATTTGTGACCCTCCAACCTGTTGCAAAATCATTTCCATATTAGGGAGAGGAAAATGATCTTTAACACTTGCTCTATTCAATGCATGAAAATCAACACATAGTCGAATCTGACCAGTTGTCTTCCTAACAGGAACTAACTTTGAAACCCACTCAAAATATTTAACTAGGAAGATTATACCATCTTTCAAAAAAAATTCCAACTCCTTTCTAATAGTAGCTTCAAGCGCGGGGTTAATGGGTCTTTGTTTTTGCCTAATTGGAATTTGGTTTTATCCCTTCCTTGATAGGAATGGCATGTTGTATGAGAGAAAGATCAAAACCATGAATATCCTCATATGACTGTAAATGTGTTGAACCTTCACAGAGATCTAGCTACACAATAATACACACATTTGCAGAGAGAATTGGAGAAGGAAGAAGAAGGAGAGAAAGAATGGAAAGAATTATCATTAACAATTTTCCACACTCAAAGAGTGAATAATTTACAATAGATATAGGATACATGAGTAACTAACAAGCCATAGTGGTGTTCTAGAGTGATATGGACACACACCAGCAGTTACGAGAGTGAACTGCCACCTAGTCTAGTCTCTTAGACAGTTACAGGAGTGAACTGCCACCTAGTTGAGTTAACTAGTCAACTAGTCTTCAGTTAACTGACTGAACAGAGAGTAGTGAGGAGTTAACTCAGGGAATCAAGGGTAATGTGCTAGTTTGGTGATGATCCCAAAGCAAGGTCGAATTAGCATGGTGATGATCCAGATAAAATCAATGCAACATCTAAACTCAACTCAACTAGTCAAACTGAAGTGTCAACTGAAAGAGAATATTCTCCATGTGGAATATTCTCCCCTAAAATATAGGAGACTATATAATGACTAATTATGACTAATAAACAAGGAAAAAACTTAGGAAAAATAAATCCTAGGTGTCTGTGAAGTAACTCCAACACCCCCCCTGAACATCAATATGGTGAAAATAAAGAATGGGTCCCAGCAACAAGACCATGTTAGGTAGCCAAATACAAAAGATACATTGAACTAAACGAGGAAAGAGGGAAAACCTCATGGGAAAAACCCCCCCTCAAATTACAATGCATAAAAATAAATAAATGAGAAGGAACAAAAAATAGTTGCTAAGCAACCATGTCCTTCACTTCAAAAAGACCTCGCAACTGTGCAAGTTTGTGCTCGTTGAAGATGTAGATGTCTGTGTGGATCTGATGAAGTAGATGCACCATTGATATTTCCACACATATCCACTTTATCTTCTTTTAATTAAAAGTATCCAAATAAAGTTTGGATGAAATTTTGAAAACCGTGCGGCTGTTTCCGGAAAAATGCTAAAATTTTGTCGATTTTAAAATGATCATAACTTCACTTCCCAGACTCCGTTTTGGACGATTTGTTTTTGAAATTGTATATTTTCCCGAGAGGAATTCAAATATCCAATTTGTTTCTACAAATTGTGCTCAGAAAATATCAGAATGGAGTCTGATATGAGCGGCTCTCTTTTTGTCTCCTAAGATGCATGTATGGTGCATGCAAAAGTGTCTACATGTGACTCCTGAGATGAATTCCATATATCTTCCACATGAATTTCAGAAAATAAATCTGAAATGGAGTATACATCATCTTCAATTAATGGAATACAAATTTATGCAAATACGTTTGTAGAAGACTCTTCATAATAAGAGGCTTGATCTTCTGATGGCTTCTATTTTGGCTCTATCTTTCCAATCCCCTGCATGAAATCTTCACAATCTTCTTTATTCCCAAATAGAACCTAAAATCTGGTCCATAATTCATTTGGAGTGAATTCTTGTGTGACATCACATACTTGGTGGAGAATTTCTGGAGAAATAGACATGCAGATAAATCCTATGGCCATATCTTGTCTATTGAGAAAGTCATTTTTCTCATCGGAAAAATCAGGATCTACTTATGTTTTCATGGTTATTTGGTATAAGCCTCTACTTCTAAGAAAAAGTATAATCTTTGGCTTCCACTCCAAATAGTTATGAGGCGTGAGAAGTATTATCAGTGAGTAAAACATAAATTCCATATTTTCTGCGTTCTTCAATCTTCAGTACCTGCAAAAATAATTTGGTGTAGCTTTTGCTTAGCAATCCGCTGGCTCTGATACCATGTAAATTTTTTGAACCTACACAGAATATATCTAGCTAAACAATAATACACACATTTGCAGAGAGAATTGGATAAGGAAGAAGAAGGAGAGAAAGAATGGAAAGAATTCTCATTAACCGTTTTCCACACTCAAAGAGTGAATAATTTACAATAGATATAGGATACGTGAGTAAATAATGAGCCATAGTGGTGTTCTAGAGTGATATGGACAGACACCAGCAGTTACGGGAGTGAACTGCCACCTATTCTAGTCTCTCAGACAGTTACAGGAGTGAACTGCCACCTAGTTGAGCTAACTAGTCAACTAGTCTTCAGTTTACTGACTGAATAGAGAGTAGTGCGGAGTTAACTCAGGGAATCAAGGGTAATGTGCTAGTTTGGTGATGATCCCAAAGCTATCATGGTGATGATCTAAATATTTCATGGTGATAAAACCAATGCAACATCTAAACTCAACTCAACTAGTCAAACTGAAGTGTCAACTGAAAGAGAATATTCTCCATGTGGAATATTCTCCCCTAAAATATAGGAGACTAGATAATGACTAATTATGACTAATAAACAAGGAAAAAACTTAGGAAAAATAAATCCTAGGTGTGTTTGAAGTAACTCCAACAATGACCATGCAAAAACATCTTGAAATTCACGTAATAGTTCTATGAATTTCGCCTTTTCTTCATCAGAACATTGGGCACCTAGTTTAACCATATTTGGAGATTCAAAGGTCCCAAGTTTCAAGGAAATGGTATCACCCACTTTCCTTTTCGACTCTTATTCCTTACATGTTTCTTTGTTTCTCACATCACTCGACGAAAATAAACTCTTAAGAGGAGTCAAACCTTTTGGAAATTTGTCATCTTCCATAGATATGATTTCCTTACGCTTAAACAGTTCATTTTGTATGAAATCACAGATGCCTTCATCAATAGGGAAAATATGCCATGATTCTACATTGTCTAGAATGTGAGGACGATAAAAAGATTGAAAAGTGCAATTAGGTCTTTGAGGTAGAAGTTGTCGAGTAGGGGATGTTGCAAATACATATAACCTATCAGCCATTGAATTAAGTTCCCTCTTAACATGAGTGATGTTAAATGATAACAGGTTTGAGATAAGCACCCAAACAACTTGGGTATAGTGTTTCATCAACTTATTGCTAGGAGAATAGATTTTACGTACAAGGTTCACAACAAGTTCAGAATCCCCAAAAATTGTAAGGTGACCACAACCAAGGTTATAGGAATTTTTTGTGCCTAGCAGTAAGGATTCAAACTCAATGACATTGTTCATGCAGGAAAACTCTAACCTATAAGAAAAGTTATGGATTTTACCTATAGGTGAGTACAAGATAATTCCAGCTCCATTACCTTCATTTGAGTATGATTCATCGAAATGCATGTGCCATATATCATCTTCTAAATCAAATTTTTCTAAATTTGTGTCACCCTCATCAGTGAAGATAGAGTACATCCCTAAATCTTCCTCAAGGTAATTTACATTCGGTTGAGGGATACTATCTATGTATGGTGAAATTATTCCTTCTCTTAGGACTATGATATTCTTTCCATTCCAGGGAACGGATAAGTGTGTCCCATCAAGAGAAAGATATCCACATGTTAGGGCTTTCCAGTCTCTTCCTAGGATAATAGAATAGTTTCTTACTAGCATGTCGACTACTTGGATGCTAAGGGTTGTCCTTATTTCGAGATGTGCACATAGAACTAAATTTACATCTTCGATTTCACCTATTGTTGACTGTTCCAGACTGTTATAGGAGAGCATGCTTCTAGAATTTTCATTAGTACATGATAAGCCTAGCTCTTCCATAATGATTTTTGACATAACATTTGGGCCCAAACTACCATCAATTAAGAAACAATGGGTTATCTTATCCATAATTTTTACAAAAATGAAAAATGGAGGGTTTTTTACAGGGTGTCTAAAATTATTTACACCTATCTTATTTACAGTGTGATCCTCTTCTTTTGACTCTTCAAAAAGATTGGCTATGATGGAAGCTTTTCCTTCCATAAAATTCCTAAGATGTTGATGGGTAAACTATATGTACTAATTTCCCTCTATTAAATTGTCAACCAGAGTAAGTAAACTTAGAGTTGTGACACAGTATGATTCAAGGCAGAAAGAAAAGATAACGGAAAGATTAACTAGCTAAGAGAATGGTTTACCCTAGGGATCAGCACTCTTTTTCAATTTACAGTTCTACTTTAAAAGATGACTTTTAAAATCCATTTAAACAGCATATTCTATGTTAAATATACAAATCAACCTTTAACTAATGAGATTTAAGCAATCTAGGACTATGAACTATTTAATCTAAGTAAGCAAATTTTTGAATGAACAAGCAATCTTTGAATAAGTAAGCAAACTGTTGGGATTAGATTTACAAAGTGAACTCTATTCTTAAAGCATGTCTTCAAAACTCACAATTACTTTTATCTTGCAGGGAATAAACCTTATCTTTACACTAATATACCTAAATGAAAGCAAGAGTGTTGTAACAGTATTCATATGTGATGATTGTGTCTACGGTGGTGAATTACATCACAATGGCATCTAATCACAATGACAATTCAAATGGAATAAACTCGATGCTAACTTCTACAAAGAAATGTAGAGTATGGATAAGGCAGTCTATAGAAAGCTTTGACATCATAAAAACAACATTAGATGTTCTTATAATCCATATGGTCTAAAAACATTTTGCAGAAGAGATTCAAAATCAATCACTTGTTCTATCATACTGATACTGGAAAATACTCTGTACATAATTGATAATTCATGCAAGGCTATAAACTCATAACTAGTACTAATTAAAAATCATAACTAGAATATAATTAAAAATTATCACTCAAAATCAACTCTTATCCTATCATATTGATTCTAGAAACAAGAATAACAAGTTATGAAAACCTACAGATAGTATTCAAGGATTACAACTTAATGAAGTGGACACTGTCTAAATGGCTATTCTGCAAAGTGATTTACAACTTATACAACAAAGAAAAGAGCCATGATGGCATAGTTAAACAGCTTATAAACAAATAAATTTCAACCTGCATAACAAAGTGTTAGGTATTAGAATATAAACAAGTAAGTATGGATGACTATAAATTCTCTATAATACGTCATATACAATCCAGAAAATGATCTGCAAGTTAGAAAATATATACACAGTGATCGATTTAAACAATTAACTTGAAACTAGTAAGTTATGAAAGCCAAATGCGAAAATATGAATATACACCGATATGCACAAGCTACCCAGACCACTAGTGGGCCCCCCAGATGGTCGTGGCACTACTTCAATGTAAAAACGCAGTCACCAAATTAACACGGCATTAATATTAATCACCAAAATAGAGTTTACAGCAAAATCCGAGATAATGTCTGTATGTATATATAAAATCGTGTCTCTGGTGGCACAGACCAGCAAGTATTTATAAATTTTGTACACAAATTGAGAGGTTGACCACTGAAAGGGTTGGCACTCTCTAAAAACAAAAATTCATTAATTTTATCCACAAAACACATCTCCTCCAATAGCCTCGTGCACTCAAAATAGCGGTCGATGCAACTGCTCAAATCTGAATGCAATGAGTTCCATAGTTGGAGGGCGTGAGCAGGCACAAAGCCAGTGTTTTTGATTCTCCCATAGAAGCACATTGATATTCTAACTGCCAACTCCAATGCACTCCAAGTGTCGGATGGAGGACTAGACAAAGGACTGGATGGAAGGTCCGATCATGTTTTTGTCCTATTGCAAGCAAACAACAATCATTAGGAAATTGTAATCACTAAATTGAAGATAAATTAACATAAAATCATTACAAAACAGCGATTACACATACCTCATGTTGTTCCATGGTGAATTGATGCACAAAACCTGATAATACCTTTAAAAAGAGCTAAATAAAAGCATAGTGTATAACTTCCATATGCAAAAGAGATTTGGTCATCGGAAAAACAGTCAAAACACCAAATCAACATATGATTTTGTTGTTCAGGGATGGAAACCATGTCCAAGAAAGTAGCATCGGTCTTGATATTAGCTAGTTGGTTAAGGATGTTATACTTGGAAGAGGTAAGAGGGAAAGGAACTCCTTGACTCTCGGGAACTTTGACAGTTTGTACATTAGTACCTTGTGAAGATGAGGCCGGAGGGGAAGAAGCACGAAGGGAATCGTATTTCCCTTTAGGAGCATACGATTTGTTCCTAGTATTTATGATCACAACATCTTCTGGTTCTGCCCAATCTAGAAAAGTGATAGTGGTTTTGGGCTTCTTCCCAAATATTTTATCTCTGGCACTCTTCTTAACTTCCCAAGTACTTTCTTCATGATTTTCCTCACAGAAGTTACACCAACTGCGAGACATAATGGCCTTGGGCTGAAAATTGTTTTCATTTGTATTCCTAAAAGGCATTGTGGAAGAAGAATATTCGCCAGGAGTAAGTGAGGGAACATTCGCCTTTCTTTCATAGGCTATCATTCGGTTTTTCATATCTTATTCAAGTTGTAGGAGAGCATACATATATTTTTGTTTGATTGAGTCTCCTTTAGAGAGACCTGTTCTTTCAAGTTGATCCTCATACTCTAGGAAAGTGTGGAGAGTGGAGCCAATATTATCAATAGCCTTTTCTTTGAGCCTATGACGATAAGGAGAAGGAAGCACATTATAGTAATGCATGAAAGAATCTTGGTTTTGGGGGTGGATTAGTTCAGGGATTTGATTGTACAAATTGGTGAAGCGAAGATTAAACGACTTAATAGTCTCACCATCTTTGTAAGAAATATAGTTATGTTCCCTTAAATGTTCGGTCGACCTCTTGGATTGTTCATAAGTGGACTTGAACCAATAAACCAACTCTTCCCAAGTGGAAAGGATATTTGTAGGGAGATCAAAGAAATCAGTTGATGCTTTCCCTTCAAGGGAGTTGACAAATAAGTGCATGCATGTATCATTTTTGTTAGCCCCGATATTATGACAAGCATTAGAAAACACCACTAGGTGTTCATTTGTAGAAACAATATTAGTCCCTGAGAACTTAGGGATATGCTCTTTAAATTTGGGTAGCGGACGAGTAGCAAGTGCTAGATTTAAGGGAGAATATATGTGTCATGGGGTGGTCATAGCATCTTCCTCAAACTGAAAAATCTTGTACTTCTTTATAACTTTAGCATGGTTGGTCACTGATTGTATAGGAACTTGATGACTATATAGACTACCAATTACCAATGAGGTCAAAGGTTGGGATTATGAAGCACCTCCAGCACTGCTAGCACCACTAGCAGATGCCATTTTGAAAGTGATGGGTAAGGGTGAAAAGGTTGAGCTGGAAGAATCAGACAAAGTCCTCCTTAGAGTGATTTCTTGGGTCAACCAAATGGCTTTCCTCCATCCTATTTCAATGATAGGAGTAGCATCAGGGGACATTCCTCTTCTTCTTCTAGAAATGTGAGGATTTGAGGACATGAAAATGAAAACCAAAGACTAAAAAAAAGGACGTTACTAGTGGTTTCTAAGATGCCTTTGTCTGGCTTCCCAGCGTTCACGGATACTTCTATCTTTTTCAACTACTTCCCAACAACATTCAAGCTCGGCACGGGTACTAACGATTACTAGGATAGTATTGAATAAAGTCAAAGCAATGCTAGTCTGGTCTTTAATACCATGTTCAATATTAGGTTTCCTTGTAGAAGGTATTTTCATGAGAAAATTCAATCAAAGAGTGCTAAAAAAATAGAAATATTCAAATATAGTCATGAATACAATCCACCAAAGAGATATGGAAGATCTCCCCAGTATGGTTGCCAAATAAATGTTGAGGAAAAGGTATGGAAAACCTTACTCAATCATTTTCAGATCTTGCCTGGTTAGGACAAGATAGTTGGGAATGTCACCCAAGGTTTATGGCCTAAAAATATTCACTCAATCCGCAAGGATTAAGGTTGATTTTATGATTTGTAATTGTTGCAATGTAAAAATAAAATTTATACAAGGCTACAAGAATGTATATATCTTTTACAATAAAGTAAACATGGAGAAAAAAAGTGAAAAAAGGAACCAAGTCATGAAAACACATGTATGAGACAGAACAATAATATTATTTTATTTCATTTTGAGATACCAAAAGTATATTTCTCTTTACAAACCCCTGCGAGGGTATGGACCAAATTCATATTTAGAGATCTCCGATGGGCACCATACAAAAATACTCCGACAGTAAAATAAAACTGAAATTGATGATCTAGATCAGCTTGCCACAAAAATGTTTCCATTTGACTCTACAAGATATCCTTTATCAGCCATGAAAATTAATTCACAAATAGACAAGAATACACAGACTATCAAGGATGAATCAACACCTCTAAAACAAGGGGCTGAAAATTATGATTCAATTTTGACCTTGTTGCCTTCAATAAGACCGTGTTGTCAACAAGAGGATTAGGCTTTCAAGTAAACTCAGAAATGAATGAAAACTTAAACTATCTCATTTAACCAAAGAGCAAACCTTAGTCTTGTCTTTCTTCTTCTATTCCCCCTTGTCTCTTATTCTCATTGAACCTTTATTCTTTCTCAATAAGTTGAGGTGGTTCAACTACTTTCTTTAGTTAATTCAAATTAACTTAACTAATTATTTTAGGGAGAAATAACTAATAATAATATATAAATAAGGGTCTAGTTAATAATTACTAAATAGGTGGGACCCTTTGTGACTCCCATCATTCTTTTTCCAATCATCAATTATAAATACAAAATTTTATCATTTGAATCATATAACACCCTTGTAGCTCCCCTTGATATTACTCAAATCGAATATTTAAATATCAGCAAAATTTAAGGACATGTCCCAAAAAATATATATATCCATTTTATCCACAAAAATATCCAAAATAAAGCTTGTTGTCCCCAAAAGTTGAAAATTATCAAATACTATATTCATTATTGAAAATCATAAAAAAAAAAATTATTTAAATCCATATTTGTTGCTTTGCGAGGTATATTTCCTCTTCTCATTGTTGTCTCCAACTGACTTTCCTTGAGTGGCCCTTGGTTGGTTAGACCCTTGAGGTTGTATTTCATTGATCACATGAGAGCAGTCATATTTTAGGTGGAGGTGTGAAGACACGGACTTAGAGGATTTTGTGGAAGGACTAGAGGGGGAAGCCAATGATTTTCCTTTGTCTTGCATAGGTTGTGGGATATCGGTCTTTATTCTTTTGCTAGCATGCGAGGATTGTACTAGCGAAATGGAAGGAGCAATTTGAACATTTGGATTAATTGGTGGTGGTAAAGGCAATGACACAATGGGCCAACCATGGTGGTTAGAGATAGACTGGTGGAAAATTTATTTCCAACCGCCATTAGCGGGGACTTCAGGATGCAATGATACATGTGGAGGAACGGGCATCCCAGGAAAATTCTGAGGAGGCTGAAAAGGGGGCCTTCCCGATCGAGGATGCAGTATCCCGTGGCCAACCAAATTAAATAACCTAGCTTGAAACAGTTGGTTCAATTCTTGTGGGTCAGCATCAAAATGAATATAAAATCTAGGTCTCTTATAGCCTCGATTCCAATTTCCCTTGCCTCTATTATTTCAGCCATTGTTGCCTCTACTGAAAAAACTCATCCTGTAGCAACAATTTGTCAGTCATGAATTTATTAATAAACCATACATGAAACTCTACTTACATAAATAAAAAGTTGGCTCTAGAATTTACTTACGAGACACATGCAATCCATCCATAACATGTCATTTATTAATTGGCACATGAACAGGGAATTGATAGGGTTAATGGGAAATACGAATGGCTTGTATATAGTGAAAATGATATCATGGAGGGATAGGAATATACGAATATTGTTCCAAAAATTAATAAAACAAACAAATGTGTATCTAAACATATCCAGAACATGAATCCTCAACCCTTGCCATATCAACTTCCTTTCATTTCCACATAGACTCCTCTTCAAAATAAATATCACATAACAGGGAATGAATAAGTGAAACTGGGATTGTGAAGGGGGTGTATTTAGAGAAAATTGGTAGAATGGGGGGGAATTATTATGGATATTGTTCAAATGATATACCAAACATACCATCTCTTATGTAAATTCACAATCAAAATATCTTACTGTTCAAAATTTTAAAGTTTAAACCATACTCTGTTTCCAAAACAATAACCCAGAACTGGTGCTTGCTTCACAAAACTTCTCACTTGCCACATGCAGTAATAACAATACTGCATGTATATAACATAGTTGAAAATGAACAACATCATAATCGCCACATGAAATACAACAACATTCTTGGAGTGGATAGGTTACAACCATAATATCAACATCAGCAAATTTCTTAAAACCACAGGGTCTCGTGAAGTGCCCCAAAACAAATTCATGTATATAACCATAATTCAATCAAAGAACAATTTACCAAACTTCCTCATCCTATTTCATTTTGGTTCGTATACTTTATTCGAGCATCATAAAACTTATACACAGGTGATTTTCGTAATTACAATAGAAGATGGCAAGTTTATATTTTAACAATAATTTCCAACATTGCTATTGACCTCATGAGCTTCATATGGACAGACTGTAACTTCAAGCAAATAAGTGAATCCAACACTTCCTCCATATTTTCATAGAAAGTGACCAATAAAAACCTGTGCCCAAACAAAAGAGCACAAATAGTGYTTTCATCAAATTCTGGGTAAGAAATGCCTTCACAATAGTGCATAGGGTTTAATATGCAATAGTGACAGTAAGTGGTAGAAGAAAGTGGGMTAACAACCTGAGGTTTTGGCCAAAACAAAGCACAAAAATTTTACTCCCACCACAGTGTTCCACATTAATACTCACTTAGTCGGGGTTATGGCGTAGGCGTATTAGCCACGAAGACCAACAGTATTAACATACAAGCAGACTGTTCACAAAAATCCAYAGGTAAGAGGCAGAGAGAACCCATTTTCAAATAGGGAAGAAAACCCAAAATAAGGAACCAGAGGCAAGGCAGGCCTGGGAGTTTCCCAACCACAACATTTTTCATAGAAAAATCACGAACAGCTACACACATTAAAAGCCACCCATGACTCTTTTAATGCCAATGCTCTCAAAACAACCAAAACAAGAAACCAAAATTTGCAAACAACCAATACACAGTCTAAATTCATTATAATAGCTTTGGAAATACACAGACCATGAGAAAACAAGAGCCAACTATTGACTTAAAGAGTAGAGCGAATGTTCATGGATGGAAAAGCAGGAAAACCCCATACCTTTGTAAAATATTTCTTAAGGAGAAATGATCAAGTTGTATACCTCCTCCACGACCGAGCAAAGCGGAACAGTAGCAACCAACAGAGAAAAATGAAAAAATGACTAGTGTGGCGAGCTCAAGGTGAGTTAGAGTGACGTGCATTTACTGCACGTCACTTCTCCCTTCACATTTTCATTCATGGCTAGTACGATCCAATCCCACTACACAGCTCATCGAACTTTAACATTCAAAACGATTAATACAAGCCAATTATTCCAAAGTTTTCCCATGTTCCAATTTTGCAATGCGCCAACCCTTGCCATTATCCCTATTTCACATATAACAATACTTGCTAGGGATACCATATTCCAACATTACTTCCAATTCAAACAATGTGTGTACCCTTGTATCATGAAGTCACCACATTACACATATAAATTAAGCATGGAGTTTAGGTCCTTCCTTAAAATAAATGTAACATAATAATAATTGCAAGTGTTATATAAAAACAACACCAAAATCATATCTCCCCTAACATCATATTTGATTAATCATTCTGATAGATTTCTTAAACGCAAATAAACTGTAGGGATCATCTCATCCAACTCATAAGCATGTAAAGCATAAATGTTGTTTCTTCGTCATAGTCACACAAGTTACACCAGGGGTCCCACCTATTAGTATATTATTAAATATAGTTAAATAATAAGTCATAATGTGTTTGCAACCATTTTCAAGCAGGTACCCTATGTTGCACTTTTCGGCATCAACACCCGAGTCCCATGGATAAGTGTGGACCATAGTGTTGAAGTAAACTATAGAACCAGGGTCCCATGTAGAAATGAAAGCCACCATGTTGAAGTAGTCCAACCACCATTGTAAAATGAGGTCTCATGTCCAAGTGCTCATGTGAACTCCATGCGGAACATAGAGGAACCTAATAACCAAGTGAAAATGATGTTCCAAAGACTGAAACCTGTCATGTGGATCCAAATAAGAAGATCCATACACATAGTGGGAAAGGTTTGTAACTTAATCTGGAAGGAATAATACCACTGTAGAGTATGCAGGATGGACACTGGTAATCATAATTGACTTTTGATTTGTCACATTGATGTTCTCTACATAAGGTGGAGTAGAGTCATCAAATAAAATGTGAAAGTGGTTGTCATCCCAGAAATGACAACTATACATATACCAATCATCACAATTGGCCTCAAAATCATACCAAACATATACTTCTTGAGTATATGCATCCTTGATTTCCTCCATAATATATCTCTCATGTGTGCGAGCCAAGGACCTTTGAACCTTGTTACAACTGTCCCTGACAGCTTGTAGACCCTCTTGGAGATGGTGCTCAAGGGTTTCAATCTTCCGTCTAATTTCCATGAGAAGTCAAATATCCATTTGAAATACCACATATAATGTACCAAAAGAAATATATTAAAATTATATATCCAATGGCACTGATCTGGTAGAAATCTAAGCACTCTATAAAAACCTATGAGTTCTGCAATCCCCCCCATCGTCAAGGAAAACCCCAAAAAATGGTTAATTTTAAATCAGCGATATCTTCACTTCTAGAGATTTAATTTGGGTGATTTATTTTTTTAAATCAACTATTTTTTAAACAGGAACTCAGATCTGTAATTGTTTTTTAGCATATTCGACCTCCAGGTGCTACATAAATCAAAAAATCATGAAGCCGTTTGCGGAAAAAACCCTAAAAAATTGGAGATTTTAAAATGTCGATATCTTGACTTCCCAGACTCCATTTAGAACATTTTTTTGTTTTGAATTGTATTTTTTTCTTAGAGGAACTTGGATATACAACCCATTTCTACAAATTTTCATATAAATATACATAAATTGTCCATAATTTTGTGTCCTTTTTTTTCTCCGAAAAAATCTGCAAAAATAAAACAATTTCCCCACACTTCTTGCCAAGGAAAGTGCTCTGATACCACTTGTTAAGAACCAAATATATGAATAAAAAATACACCAGAATAGATCCAATAATAATATATGAAAAACATACTTTATTATAAGAAAACCCTTGAGGTAGGGAAACACCATACAATGGATCCTATTATGGAAGGGATTCTCTCTTGTTCACTTGCCTCTTCGAGGGGGAATCCTCCTATTGAGCTACTGCTCCAAATAAAATACTTCTCTTCATATCTCATTATATTGCTTGAACCCCTTTGTATAGTGATACCAACCACCTAAGAACATTCTAGAGGAGGAACGTTCTAGAAGTATAATCTTCTAGTAAGTCCTCTTACATTTATTATATCTAACTAGCATAGTGGGTCTTATTTAATAATATAGTAGACCTAGTCCACCTTACATTGAATGGCCTCCACTATTATCATTATGGGACCTCTAGGCCCACCACTACCTCTTTAGTTACCTAACAGTTAGGCATCAGAGATCCTCTCAGTACAATCCATGCTTTAGCAGCCAAGCTACTCTAGAGATGGAATAAAAATACATAGGACCTGTGGGCCCAGATATGGACTCAGAAGTATACCCAAAATGATTTGAATAATGATAAGATCTAGCTAGATGGTATGTGGCCACACTCCTTTATTTGGAACTATGCCTGGAAGAACATAGGTACAGTGAAAAACCAAAGTTTTTAGGAAATCCATGATGGAATATCAGCATTGTTCTAGGATAACGCATGGGAATAATTACTAGCCCTAAAGGACAAGGAGATAACTCTCGATATTCAAATGGATATCAAAGCACCAGTGGGAGGAATCCCATAACCTAAAGGAAATAGAGGTCAAACAGTGGAAAACCCTAGACAATTGGTTGGTAACCTAGTCAGAGCCAAGCATAATCGCAATGGAGCATATACTAACCCAAAGGATAATACCCTGGAAACTAAGCCCAGACATTCTGAGGTGGGGGAACAAAGGTAATGGGAATTTCATGGTCAAGGAAGCATATCATCAACTTCAAGAAACCTCAGATATCAATCCAAAGGTAGTCTAGAAAAAATAATGGAGCACTCACCAATGGTCAAAAATCGCAACCTTTTGATGGTTAGTGGTTCACAGGAAAGCACTAACGTGGGATAGAATCCAAGTAAGAGGATTTGAAGGTCCTGACATATGCATGATGTGCAAACAAGAAGCTAAAACAACAAACCACTTGTTCATCGAATGCAAAGAAGTGTTGGAGATATGGGACAGGGGAGCAACAATATTCAAAACGTCGGGCATAATTAGACATGACATAATCATAACTGTGGAAGAATGGTGAGAAGAACCATTCAGAAACTAAATTTTAAATAAGATATGGACAATATTCCTTGGGTTCATCTTATGGTATACCTGGAAAGAGAGAAACTGGAGGATCTTCTGGAATCAATCCAAAAACCACATCCAGACCTGAGAAGGTCTCATGGGGAACCTCTAGAAATCAATCACTTCCTCAACCTGGAAGGATGAATACTAGAATCCCTCGGGAGAAAATATAGAGATCCTGAAAAACTAGTAGATTCCACATACCAGATCCAGCCAAATAAAAATCAAAGAGTTTGTGGGCATGGCTAGAGGAAAACAGAAATGGGAACCTCCCCCGCCAGGTTTCATAAAATTGAATTATGATGGTGTATCAAAGGAGAACCTAGGCCAAGCAAGAGAAAGTGGCCTATTCAGAGATTCAACATGGACTATTAAGTATGGATACTCCATTTGGTTGGGGCTCAACTCCAACAACAAAGAAGAATAGAGTGGAATGCTTGTGGGGATGAGGCTAGAAAATGTGTTATGATACAAAGATTTAATCATGAAAGGAGACTATGGGATTACCACAGAGGGCCTAAGGAAAATCATAAATGGGACCGACCTATAAAGGGTTTCATAGGACTGGTGATTGTCTTATGGCTACATGGAGATGGCCAGAGCCATGAGAGGAACTTTTGTCACCATCCTGAATCATGTCAAGTGCAAGGGGAATGCAGTGGCGGATCATTTGGAAAACGTGGTGGTACACCAAACTCCACATATGGACACGTGGAGCTGGAATGATGTGGACCAAGGTATATTAAGAGACAATATTTCGAGGTTAATGGAGATTGATTCTCAAGGTCTCAATGAGTAGACAACTAGAGAAGTGGAACGATTTGGAGGGGCTCATGTCCTTCCTTCGTGTTAAATGATAATTAATGAAAGGAAGGTACATGGGAATCAGAATATGGACCCTGTCTCGACGGAAGTGAAAGTAATATCTTCACTCAGTCCGTTCATGGCAAAGAATAATTTTAGAGGGAGGAAGATCCAAGATGATACGGGGAATCCATAGTTAGTACAATATGTTACCTGTATGATTCCAATGGCGTCTGGCTCTAGTACCTGGGGCATCATCATGAGGATAGAAGAGGATAGAACATATGGGATAATGAAAACAAAATGCTAAGTCGGGTAGAAAAATCTAGCTCCTCGGCCGAATAGGTAATCCCTTTAATAGGAAACATCCTGGCATGCCACAAGCATGGGAAAAGGATGAGTTAGAGAGGCTCTGGAGAGATAGAACAGTGATTCAGAAAGGATTAGTAAGGAAAACAGGGAAATTCAGAGGGAATAGTCTAGAAGGGGTCCTCGACCCCCATCATAGTGGAAAATTATCCTCCAAGCTGCGAACTAAGGGGGGGTCTCCATGTTCTCACGCAAATTCCAGCATAGGCCGACCTGTTAGATTAAAACCAAAGATGCGTTGGTGGAGGAAGAGCATGGGAAGGAAGATGGACATAAGATATTTGGGAAACATGAGGAGGATGTCAGGCCAGCCCCAGCTAGTTTGGGGAAAAGTGTCAGGTTCAAGAAATATGGGACAGGAAACCTAGAGAGCTGAGCACCAACCCTCCCAGAGGAGGACCCAGTCAACAACCAGGATGGAATCACCCATGTTAAAGGCTGAGGAAAATTTCCAGTCTAAACTCTCGGACAAGGAAAAGAGGAAAATGGCGGGGTTATAGAGGGATGTTGATATAAAGAGACAAAGGACTTTAGAGAAAGAAATCTTATCCAAGGATCAGGAATGGGTCCCAGACCTCGGTCAGATGAGGATGAGGGAGACGAAGTAATTCAGGATGGTCGAGGTGTACTGGCACACCAAATCCATGATCACCCAGGCCATCATTCAACAGTGGAATGAATTCCTCCAAGCATTGGCTCAACAGCAACAGGATAATGAACAACTTAGACAACTTGTAAGACTCCTGGAAGCCAAATTTAAACTTTTCTGCAAGAAGAAATTTGGTGTTTCTTTCATTGAGAAAGATCAACATGAGAAGCCAGATGAGGCAATGCTCTAGAAGAAAAAGGTCGACCTTCTGGGGATCGAGGAGAGCCCCATTGTTATTTAGGATGAGGACCATTTCCATCAACCTGGCAAGTCCCTCTAAGCCTCAAGGGCGTNCTAAGGGGGGGTCTCCATGTTCTCACGCAAATTCCAGCATAGGCCGACCTGTTAGAGTAAAACCAAAGATGCGTTGGTGGAGGAAGAGCATGGGAAGGAAGATGGACATAAGATATTTGGGAAACATGAGGAGGATGTCAGGCCAGCCCCATCTAGTTTGGGGAAAAGTGTCAGGTTCAAGAAATATGGGACAGAAAACCTAGAGAGCTGAGCACCAACCCTCCCAGAGGAGGACCCAGTCAACAACCAGGATGGAATCACCCATGTTAAAGGCTGAGGAAAATTTCTAGTCTAAACTCTCGGACAAGGAAAAGAGGAAAATGGCGGGGTTATAGAGGGATGTTGATATAAAGAGACAAAGGACTTTAGAGAAAGAAATCTTATCCAAGGATCAGGAATGGGTCCCAGACCTCGGTCAGATGAGGATGAGGGAGACGAAGTAATTCAGGCTGGTCGAGGTGTACTGGCACACCAAATCCATGATCACCCAGGCCATCATTCAACAGTGGAATGAATTCCTCCAAGCATTGGCTCAACAGCAACAGGATAATGAACAACTTAGACAACTCGTAAGACTCCTGGAAGCCAAATTTAAACTTTTCTGCAAGAAGAAATTTGGTGTTTCTTTCATTGAGAAAGATCAACATGAGAAGCCAGATGAGACAATGCTCTAGAAGAAAAAGGTCGACCTTCTGGGGATCGAGGAGAGCCCCATTGTTATTTAGGATGAGGACCATTTCCATCAACCTGGCAGGTCCCTCTAAGCCTCAAGGGCGTCTTAGCACCATCCCTTGGTGAAGGCTCTCCCCTGAAGGGACTCAATAGTAATCAAAGCAGTGGNCATTGTTATTTAGGATGAGGACCATTTCCATCAACCTGGCAAGTCCCTCTAAGCCTCAAGGGCGTCTTAGCACCATCCCTTGGTGAAGGCTCTCCCCTGAAGGGACTCAATAGTAATCAAAGCAGTGGATAGCGAACCTTTTTCTCTATCTCAGAGTTTAACGCTTTTGTTCTGTATAAGTTGGTATGTGTTGTTTACTCTCTTGGAATGATTTTGTATGGGCAGTTTACTCTTTTGTTATATTTTTTTTAATTTGGTATGAGCGGCTTACCCTCTCAGGACTAGAACCCATAATTCATGGGTTATTAGGGAAGTAGGGAAAGATGTGTCAAGGTTTTTGGGGGACATTTTGGATGTAAGGTTTTTCGGAAGAATTCGGGGCACATATAGGCACCAGATGGCAGGAACTTCAATATGTAATATTATGTACCAAATTAATAGAATTATGCAGTGACTTTTTTTCTTAAAAAAAAAATAATGTATGGTGAATTTGGTTTGTGTGGAAGCCGAGCAATGTGTAAAATTGGTAAATTTGTGGCAATTTTTATTCAGATTATTATTGTTGATTAGAGCATAGTAAAGCTCAATCAAACACTTTTTTTATGAGACTATATGTGGGTCAAGGCCAAGCCCCTATAGATCTCTTTTATTGTGTGGTGTGTGGTGTATCCAATGCACAATTTTATTCTTTTTATGGTTCATTTGTTGATGGTACAACAATCACGTAACATAATCATTGTCAATGAAAATAATCAATAAGGTCATATAAGGTGTCCATAACAATAATCAATAAGGTGATATAAGGTATCCATAAAATAATATTGTTCACAAACAATCTTGCAAATATTCATTGGTCAGTACATATTTTTCGTGTTATAAGGTGCATTTACTTTTGGTGATATAAGGTGCCTTTTTTGTATTTTGGAGATATAAGGTGCATATTATTTTGGCACATATTATTCCATTTTTTGGTGATATAAGGTGTAACTGCACTTCCAACTAAACAATGTCTAAATTCATTAGTCTATTTAATTATTCTAACAAGTTAGAAGGTTCAGATAACTATAAAGTATGGAGTCAACACATTCAAAGCACTCTCATTTATAATGAATTATGGAAAGGAATTTGTAATGAACAAACCACAAAATCAATTGATGATGCTCCATTAGCAAGATAGGAGTTGAAATATGAAAAGTCCTTATCACGAATTCAAAGTACTATTTCTTATAAAGTCCATGTGCACATTGAAAATTGGGGTGATTTTTGGTCAGCTTGGAAAATACTTAAAGATTTATTTGATTTTCAAACTAAGGCTAAAATAATCGATCTTCAATTAAATTTATTGCAAAAAAATAATTTGTTGGGAGAGATATAATGGAATATATCTCAAGACTCAAAAATATTAAGCAAGATATTACAAAGGCGGGTTTTGCTAAATTCGAAGATAGTTTGATGGTTACAATTTTGATCTTGGGTTTTTCATAATCATACACGTATTTTTTGGTAACATTGCAGATTGCAAATAAGTTGGAGAACATAAATTTTGATAAAGTTAGTGAGATACTATATATTCATGATAAAACTTTTGGTAAGACACAACAATCAGGAAAAGATGTATTGGTTTCAAGCACAAGCAAGAGCACTACTAAAAAAGGTGTTTCTTCTACCAAGGAAAATGAGCATAAAGGAAATGAGCATCAATATAATTCATCTCAGTATTCAAATTGAGGTTGTGGTCAAGGCCGAGAAAGAGGTAGAGGAAGAGGACGAGGAAGAAGTAGACGTAGAGATAATATGACTTGGACTAAGAAAGATTCCAAAGAGGAAGAACATCGACATTCACAATCAAATGGACAAGAAAATAGTAACTTGTTTTCGTTGTAATAAGATTGGATAGTATGCCTCAAATTTTCGCATTCCTTGTGAAAATACAGCTAAAACAATAATCTTCTTCGGTACAATATGAAAATACAGAAGAAAATAAGAATTGTGAATATGTTTTTACATCACTTCAACGAACAAAAACAGCAAACAAAGTTCAAACGACTTACTCTTTCAAAAGTGATTTTGAGGATGTCTAGATCAAGGATATAGGTTCCAGTCAACATATGACGTACAAGAAATATTTCTTTTGGAATTATAAATATAATCACTTGAGTTCAGTTTTTCTAGTAGATGACACCACTCACATACCACAGGGAAAAGGTTTAGTAAAGGTGTTTTTACAAGGAATTGGGGAAAGTATAATCTCTAATGTTTGGTATGTTCCCTCTTTTAAGAAGACTTTGTTGTCTTTGATTTTGATTCACTAGTCAGAGTATATAATAGTAATTGAATATGGAATAATTAAAATTAACTCAATCAAGTATAATTACAAAATAGTAATGACAAGTTATGAGGATGGAAAACTTCTTAGAATGAAAGGCACAATCATTCCAAGAATGCAAGAATTTGTAGGATTAGTTGAGACTGGTATTACATCCATTTGATTGTGGCATGTTCGTTTTGGACACTTGAATGTTGATAGTATTATTCAGCTTCAACAGCAAGGAATGGTAAAGGGACTTCCCACATTTCAGAAGAAAAATGCAAGATGTCAATTATTTGGGTGGGTAGGCTGTTGAATCCATGAAATTTGTATTTTTTTTTTGATTTCATAAAATCTTAGGAATTGATTTTGTAGATTCAATCCTATAGTTATTCAAGTTCCCAATATTTTCTCATTACTCACTTTTGCGTGGCTAATTATAAAACTTATCCTCCATGTAAAGAGAGATTTATATTTCATTTGTTATTCCTCCATGTAAAAATTTATCCACGTAAAGAGAGATTTATATTTCTTCTTATTATTCCATGCAAAAATTCCTCCACGTAAAGAGATAAAACTTATCCTCCAAGTCAAGAGAGATTCATATTTCCTTTTTTATTCCCCCATGCAAAAATCGATCCATGTAAAGAGAGATTTATATCTCTTTTTTCTTTTCTTTTTCTTATTCTCTTTCTCATTTTTTTTAAATGTCACTAGCAAAATAAATTTGATAACAGATCGACGAAACATTTAAAAAAATTTACTTGACCATACACCAGCAGAAAATCACTCTAATACCAATTGGAGTGAACCTCTTGGTCACTTCACTTAAGCATCCATTATAACAAGAATGAATCCATATATTCCTCAAGAGATAAATAAATGGTATTCATTATTAATTGACATGTTCTTGAGATGTAATGTGTGTGCATATAAATATACGTAGGGGGTTATATAAGTCATGTCCTTGGAAAAGGGCACAACTTATCATTATTACGTATTAATGACTACATAACATAACAATTGTTCTATGACTATTATGACATGATAATTATTTATCACATTAAGATAATAAATGTAATATACCTTAGGTGTATTGCAACCTCCAAGCCCACTAACCAAAATTTGTGCTTGTATACGTCATTCAATTTCATGAGTCGACTAAGGGAGAGAATCTATGTGGATTTCCTTATAGAATTTCCAAATATCAAGAGGGGCATGACCCCATATTGGTAGTAAAAGATCAATTTAGTGAGATGGCCTAGTGGATCTGATGCAAAAATATTGTTACTAGATAGGAGATGGCTAAGTTATTCTTACAGCATATATGAGTGCACTTGGACTACTAGAGTCCATCATCTCAAATAGAGATAGTCATATCTTAATCCATATTTGTAAATCATTTTGGGGAATGATGGATACTAAAATAAGGAAGAGTACAACCTTTCACTTTCAAACTAATGGAAGATTGAGGTGGTGAATTAGACCATCATTGACCTACTCAAGTATTTTATGAGGAATCATTTGAATCCATGGGATGAGATCCTTCCATACATTCATCATTGTTATAGTTGTGATTCCCATAGTTCCAATGATAAATGTCCATTCAAGACATGTTTGGGGTTTTTATATCACCCAAAATTTGACTTGTATCTCGATAACACTATTAGAGATGTTTCCACTACTAAAAGCGATAAATAGCTAAATCCAAACAAGGTTGTGGAAAGTATTTAGGACATTCAAAAACAAGTTAAAGAACAACTAAATAGGGCACAACAATGGTACAAAGAGTATATTGATAGGAAAATGATTTATCACCAATTTAGTATGGGATAATTGGTGTGGTACATATTTACAAGAGGAGACTACAAGGAAGAATATTTCCTCACCTCTTCCTCCAAAATAAATAATTTTTTGGGGAACAAAAAACCTCCCAAAGGGGGGATATCTAATCCAAAATCAATTACCAAAATGGATAAGTCCATAGGTAAGTTGAGTTTGGAGAAAAGGTGAAATTTGTCCAAAAAGTCCTATAAACATTGAGCATAGACTTATCAAGCAAAGTGATGAGAACCCCTAATGCTTGGTGTGCTTTGCTTGACGAGTGTGAGATGAAATGTGATCAACAAGGGAGATAATGCTCTCAAATACTTAGCATTGAAAGATAGGCCTATTGCTAGAGGGAAAAACCCCCCCTATGACTACACCAGGGTTCAGAATGTAGGCAGATCGATTAACCATCTAAAAGTCAATTAATTCTATATACTACCCCAAACATACCAAAACTCATATGAAAAAAAGAAAGGAAAAGGAGATCGGGTAACTCTACCTCTAATCCCATGTTTGGTGATGACCTCCTCATGCTTGAAAGTTATGTTGATTGCGCGCCTCCTCCCGGGGCTAACCTGCATCCAAGAATTTACAAACAGAAAACTACAAGCATGTTATTCCATATATAAGTTAGGGTTAGATGTTAGAATGTCAAACATAAATCAACAAAAGTATTCAAGACACCATCATTTGGGACAGGAAAATGTAATTCTTTTTTTAATAACACAATGATTATACCTTCACAATCAAAGTTGGCTATCGTTCCACGAACCTGGTCCAGGATCCTCTTCACCAAGCTCCAAGTGCACCTTGTACGAACTTCTCCTCACAATCTTCTAATCTCTTCTTGGGAAGTGAATGGGTTAAATGGGGGGAGAAGGGGCTAATGAGGGAATGTTGAGGCAATTCTCACAAAAGGGATGCAATATCTTGGGCAAGGGGAAGTGAAATTGGGCAGAGTTTCATTGTTCTTATGCTTAGATGTGAAATGAAACCCCAACACCTCCTTTAATATGACAAAAAGGATGGTTATTTGGTTGGGTGATGGGCTATAGCAAGTGGATTAGTTGGGAAACTACCCAATAGCCCGTAATCTCAACGAATTCCTTGCAACTTTTTTTTTTTTGCAAGTATACACGGGTTGTAATGGTGCAGCATGCATATGTACACAAGTTGTAGTGGTGCAAAAAGTGTATGTACGTGGGAAGTAATGGTGCAGGGCGCATACATCTTCAAAAAATTGGTTTTTAAGAAGAGAAACTCAGTAGTGCTTTGGAAACAAATGCAAGTAAGAGGGCCAAGGCCATGTATGTATGTGTAGATAAATTTAGGGTTATAACAGATGTCCCCTAATGTGTGAGGTCAGAAGAGCATCTGATGGCCGAAATACATTACAACATATTCACCAATGTACGAAAATGAGTGAGCCCGGGACCAGAGTTCGGGAGGTGCCATCTACAAAATAAAAATTGTCTCTCTGAGGTAGGTATACCCATGCTCGGGATGAAATAAATCAAGGTTTTCAATCAAATACATTGTATATATATGTCATATAACTATATAAAGTGTAGCCGCGAGCAATACACAGTGGATCTACATCTCAAAATAAAAGGTATACAAGTATAGTATCCATCTTCAAGAAGCCAATAAGGTGGGGTAAGTAGCTGAATTGGTAAGTCGCTCTTGTAACGACGGTGTGACCCGTGTTTGAGTCTCTTGAAGGTATTTCTCACTTGAATGGGAGTACCGATTCGATGATTGGGCATGTTAAGTTGCATTGCATTGTAGGAGAATTTAACCGGGATATGAACCCCATCTTTTTCCCGCAGGGGTCTAGACCGATTGGCAAGTGTCGTGTAAATGGAAGGAAATATGTAAAAAGAGGTCTCAAGGTCAATTCTCACCCCGATTTACTTGGAGGGCATGCTTTTGGGCTGTGCATTCCTCCCTATGGGTTATAAGGCACCCAGTAGGATTCAACCCCGTGTCATGTGAGTATGATGCTGTCGTTGTTACCGATTCCCCTAGTTACAAAAAAAAAAAAAAAAAATCTTCAAGAAGCCAATAGCACTCGATGGTTGGATATGAGGTATTCATAGCTCAAGAAACAACTTAAATATCTTCAAAACTTGGGTATGAGTAAAATGGGAGTGCATAACTCACTACCCTGAGGCTCATCGAGAAAAGACAAGAGGATCTCGATGATCAGGCAGAGAACTTCATAGATTTTGAATCAGGACTTGACTGGAATTTCAGGCTGGCTGACTAATGAGGTCAAGAGACAAAATACAGAAAGGCCGACTCAGGTTGGGTGAAACTTCCCTTGGAAAAAAACATGAAATATGATCAGACTCGGGCAGCATGACACTAACATAAGTTCATGATCCAGGAGGCAACACAAACTCTCCATGTGTTTGGAAGAGTAACCAAATGGAGGAGGACACAACTCTATGTAGCAAGAATAGATTCCTAAGGCCATATTAAATCCCAATTCTTGACGAACAAATGGAAGGATGTGCTTTTTCCAAGGGTGACTCTTTGTGCTGCCAAAAAAGAATACATATTTCTCGACCCCTCTTTTTGGGTTTTTTTATTTTTTTGTCTTTTTCAATTTTTTAAAGAGCTTGAAAAAGAATAAAATAATGTTATGTTACAAATGAGGAATGAGTGTAACAATCAATAATATGAGTTCCAAGCACAAGGAACACACTAATTCTCATAGCAAGGAGACATGTGCAGGAAAAGGACACTCATGGAAAATTCCTCCATGGGTCAAGGTGTCAGGTCGCAGAGGAAAAGTGATACAAGGCTTGCATATAAGGCATGCTTCAAAGGTTCAGTTGAGAGCAACATGGAGCTAGAATTAGGCCAAAGATGCAAATATGAAAATGTGATTAACCAAACACAATGAAACCCCCTTCAATGTATTTTTAACGATCCTAGAGAAGGTAAGCTCGGTAGTTTTTTCACGTTTAGAGAGCCTGAAAAAACGTAAAAGAAGACTCCAAGGAGTACCTTTTTTGGAGATAGTCTAGTCAATTCAAAAAAGGGTTAAACTTGCACTGAAAATACCTCTATTCAAAACCATTTTAACGAGTGTGACAAAGACAAGATCACTCAACAATCTTTTCAATTTTAAGGATTCTAAAAAGAGCTTAACTATTGACTCACAACCTTTTTCTGAATTTAGTCTCCTTAGCCCGAAAAAGTATAAAAGTTACTGAGGAGAACTCTCCCAGTGAGATGAATCTCCTGAGGTGTACCTCTCTCCTCTATAATATACAGGCCAAAAAAGAGGATAAACTCATGCCAATAGATGTTCTTCTGGACCAATTTAATGAGTGTGAAGGAACAAGGTCACTCGACGATATTTTCAATTTTAAGGAGTCTAAAAAGAGATAACTATGGACTTTGTGGGGATTCCTTTTTCGTAAGTAATCTCCAAGGCCCGAAAAAGGTGATAAATTAAAACCAAGGAGAATGTTCCTTTTTCGTAAATTTAGTCCCTAGGGCCCAAAAAAGGGTTAAAATTATGCTTGATAATGCTCTTCTAGCGAACCGAAGGTCCTAGAGCATACCTTTGTTTGTACAATTGACCATTCAAACCGAAAAAGGGGTAAACTACCATCGGACATACGTTCCTTCAAATTTGAGTTTGGTGAGTATGAAGGGAAAAAATATCGCTCGGCAATCTTTTCACATTTAGAGAGTCTGAAAAGGGCTTAAAGAAGAATCCAGAAGGTTGCTTTTCTTAGTTAATCCAGACAAGATCGAAAAGCATAAATGTTGTCTCATCGGATGTTTCTTCTGGATTTCAAAGCGATTTTGAAAGAAAACAAAGTGTGCTCATTTTGGGAGTCATCAGGGTGAGGCCAATAATGATGGTGCATCAGACAAATGAGGCTCAATCTCGTAATCATGATAGGACTAACAAGGACTCCTGAGCCTATAGTCATTATAGACAGCATGGACGCCAAAATGCAACAAGGATATATCTAGGGAATCCATATAAAAGTAGGCTCTACTACCTAACCACGACACTTCTAGAGCAGCAATGAATGGCTATCTATCACACTCCGGTGGGATCGAACCTATGGAAAAGCAGAAAAGACAACGAGATGCAGAAACTGGAGGTGAAAATCCTAACTTATATGCAAAAAGTTGGAAAAAATGACTTTTACCAAAGGACATTTAAAGTGACCCATCCCCCAGAAGTTACCAAACCAAAAGGAAAAGTGTATCATAACATCCAATAAGAAACTCAGGAACGGAATCAAATGATTTCCAAGCCAGGAAAAACGACGAAGGGGGTCAAAAAAGTGGCAAAAAGGGCCAAAAAAAGTCTATAAATAGAAGCTAATAGCTCATTTTCACCATTGCATTTTGAAAATTGACCAAAAGGAGAAAAAAAAACCTTTTCTAAAGAAGTTGATTTTGGGAGCTTCAGAGGATGAAACGAACTTCCGCTCAGACCAAGTAAGTACAAATTTATCCCCCTTTCATTTCAATTCTTAAATTATGCATTTCTTTTTGTTTTTTGGGGGGGTGCACTGTCCTAAAAAGAGTGGCCCTACGTGTACGCGGGTTTTCCAAAGATAGCCCATGTATGTACTCAGGTAGAAAACATTATGTATGCGTACATATGCGACTGTGACCAAAACAGCCTGCGTACACCCTCAAAATCTTGGAAAAAAACTTAAAGTGCAAGAGCTAACTCCCTTTTATCTTCCATGGAATAGGATGTATGTCCATTGGAGGGAGAGGGAACACGAGGACATTGATATATTGGTCGATGAGGACCATGCTTCCATTGCCGCATTGAAACAATGTGGGTTGTGGAAGTTCTTTCGGTGTCCATTTATGAGAGAACAACCCGGGCTATTGAACGCCCTCGTTGACTACTGGCATCCAAATGTAGAGGCATTCATGATAGAGGGACAGTCGTTGACTCCAATGACTAAGGACATTTACTTTTTGACTAGTCTCTCGAGGACAGGGGAACCAGTCAGTCTACGAACATTTCCATCTGGGCCTTTTAACATTGAGGACTACATTCATATGTACTGTGAGGCCGGCACTGAGAAGGTAGGTTCTCAAGTGCCAATTCACAAGATCACCAGTTTATCTCTGAGAGTGATCTTTCTACTTATTGGGTGGATTATTGGATCTGCGTCCCTTCACCAGGCTTCCTGAGCACACACGCATTGTGTTATTCAGTGCCAGGAGGCACATATATACGACTAGAGTATGAACATGCTCACATGCACGAAGAGGCATTTGACAAAGTGTTGAGAATGCAACAACAAGAACTTCGGTTTTTGCACTATCCTTTACTCGTTCTTCGAGAGAGAGTGCCCAGTCTGAGTCCTAGAGAGACTATATGGGGGCATGTGGCCTCCTTCCTAGCAATATGCAGATGGGCAGCATTGTTTCCACAACATGGGGAAGGGAGGACCATAGAGGCCTTTGAAGACAATTTTTTTACTGGTGGGCATGGAAGATTCCAGCAATAGAGGACTACCCCGATGCTGGAATCAACTTTTCTAGGGATCCGAACATGCCCGTGCCTCCCAGAGAGGAGCAAGGAGAGCTAGGTAACATATTTTTTTAAGTTATTTAATTTCTAATTGTTTTTATATATATCATTTTATATGTATCAGAGTATTGAATTTTATGTATCTGTTATGTACATATGTGGGACCAGTGTGCTCGACAGAATTCATGAGGACTCGGCGATGTCCTCAACCAGAGGCGGGACCAGCAGCAGTCGACGAACCATCAACCGCAGGGGGACCTCTAGCTGGAGAGGCTGAGAGAGTTTTGAGGTGGGTGGAGCACAACCTCACCGTGCTCACTCATACAGTACCTATGGTCTAGATCGAGGATCTCCCACCTTCTATTCAACTCATGTATTGGGGGTGCCACGGACTTGGGTCAAGCTTTTCCGTTGTTTAGCCAACGTCGTTGTTCACTATGGCAGGGCCAATAGGCCCCGAGATTAGATAGGATATACTTTTATGTGTTGAGGGCACCATTGTATATTTTTTGAGGGCATAAGCCCCATGATGTATATCGAACCTTATTTTTTAGGCGTTCGCGCCCACCTATGTACTCATGACATTTTTTGACATATATATATTTACATCTTTATTCATCTTATGGATCACATTTTTAACAAATGTATGTACATGTGTATGGGTGTGCTACTTTTTATGTGTGTGTAACATGTCAATCTAATACTTGATTAGCTAGAGTATATGTCATATGATTAAATCTCCTAGGAACATGGATATACGTAATGTAATCAAAGTAATATTCTAAGAGACATACCCTAAGGAAATGTGGGTGCAAAGTAGGATCATAAACATGGTAAACTCTATTTAACTGGGACACAACCAGCTGAGCATCTAAGTAGACATGGAGGTGAGAAATGCCATGCGACAAAGTGTCGCGACGCAATTTTATCATTGCGATGTACTCGGCAACATTGTTTGTGGCCTCACCTAGAAAAATACCTCTGGAAGATAGCAACTGGCCTCCAGGTGTGAAAATCACCCAAGCTGCAGAAGAAATCCTCCAAGTGTGTCATCTACCATCATCCACGAACCCAAAGAACACCTCTAATTCACTTGACATCTGCCATAGTGAAAAAGAAGACATAAATAATGACACGTCCATAAAACAAAAAGACAAAAAAATGTATAAGATCTATACATATGTACAAAAACTCACCCATGCGACCAACCTAAGAGTAATACTTCTTGAGGTAGAGCCCATTTCTAGGCTCTGCCAAGTCATTTCCTTCAAAGTCAACTAGACGGTAAGTGCCCTTATTTAAGACCTCTTTCATGATGAACAGTCTGAACCACATGGGTTTGAACTTGCCTGCCCCCAAGGGATCCTTGACTTGATCATAGACTAGGACAAGATCGCCTTCAAAGAAAATATGAGGACGAACAGACCGATCATACTGACACTTGACTCATTGCTTATGAGCCTCATTGGATGAGGCTGCATCACGACGTTGCTCATCGAGTTACTTGATATATAATAGGCGTTCCTCAAGCGGTGAAGTGTCTGGCAGTAATTCCACTTCGAAATTTAAAGACAGGATTTGGCACTCAATAGACAAGACTGATTCTAGCTTGTATATGAGTTAAAAATGTGAGAAACTAGTGGCAGTATTTACAGATGTTTGGTAGGCCCACAACGCCGAGTACAACATCAAATGCCAATTTGACTTGGTAGAATTGTTCGTTCGCTGAAGAATAGTCTTGAGAGACTTATTCACAACTTCAACCTGACCATTTTCTTGTGGGTAGTAGGGTGATGAATGTTCTTTCCTCAACCCAAGCTTTGATTTTAACTCGGTCATCATTTTGTTTTGGAAGTGACTACCATGGTCAGTGAAAATCTCCTTCGGGATGTCGAACCTTGCTACTATCTAGTTAAAAATGAAAAGATTCATTGTTTCTCCATCATTTTTAAACGTTGGCATAGCCTCGACCCACTTTGTGAAGCATTCTACCACTACGATGATGTAACGATGCCCCTTAGTTGAAGCCAGGTGACATGTAGTAAATTCAATCCCCCACTAAGTGAAAGGACCAACAGCAATGACAACAAACATGGGAGTAGGATGTGTCTGCATCTTCTGAGAGAAGATCTGACATAGGTGGCACTTCTTGACCAACTAAACGCAATCTTTGATTAATGTAGGCAAAAAGTAACTGGAACGTAGAATATTTTCAGCTATTTCCAACCCAGAAAAATGACCACCACATGCTCCAGTGTGGCAGTCATTCAGAACAAGCTCTTCTTCCTCGTGTATAAGGCACCAGCGAAGAATGCAATCTACACCTCGGCGATACAAAGTGTCATCAAGTATGAGATAGTTTTGTGCCTGATGCAAAATTCATCGATGCTCGTCACAAGAAGCAGAAGCAGGGCACTACAAAGACTGGAGATATTCTAGTATATCTCCATACCAGGGGTCCGAATATGCGATTAGAAAAATATCTCCTTTGATAGGTGATTCTTTGGGCGTGACATCAATATATTTGACCAGAAGTTCCGAAATAATTTCCACAAAGACCAATGACTTTTTGGATTTCGTGGAAACAAAATCCAAGTCAAATACCTAGAGGATTACAATCCATCTACTGATATTTCTACCAATGATCTGTTGTGTCAACACATATTGAAAAGGGTTCACAACCGCAATGACGGTGGTCTTGCGAAGAAGAATGTAATGACAGAACCGTTGGATAGCATGCACTGCTACCAAAGCAAGCTTCTCAACATGGGAATAGTTGAGTTCCAATCCAAATAGGCCTCGGCTCAGGTAATAAATAACATGCTCCTCGAGTAGATCATCCTCTTGAACCTAGACCATGCCGATGGTCGACTCTGCAGCGGCCAAGTACAACAAGAAATATTTGTTATAATTGTGAGGCTGAAGAAGAGGGGCATACGTAAGGGTGTGTTTTAGCACTTCAAAAGAGCATTGAGCAGCTTCGTCCCAACAGAACAGGACTCCCTTTTTCAACAGATGCATAAACCCTTTAGTGATCTCGGTGTAGTTTGCGACAAAACACCGAAGAAATTTTGCTTTCCCCTGTAAGATCTGAAGTCGGGGTATTGTGCACGGGGGAGGAAATTGAACTATCGCCTCAACCTTGAGAGGATCGACCATGATCCCTATTGTCAAAAAAATGAAACCTAAGAGATGACTCGACGTCACTTAGAAACTGCACTTGTTAGAATTCAAGTCAATTTGATAGTAGCGACATCGTTCGAAGATTATTCGGAGGTGTGGGGGATGATCAAATCTCTTCTGATAGCATGATGCTATATCATCAAGATATGCCTCGACTATATGTCTAAGGTCGTGGAAAGAAAACGACGTGGCCCTCTGAAAAGTGGCTCTAGCATTCTTCATGCCAAAAGGAATCTTATGATACATGAATGTGCCCCAAGGACAAACAAAAGTTGTTTTATGTTGGTCTTCGGGTTTGATCTGAATCTGGTTATATCCCAAAAAACCATCCATGAATGAAAAGACCTCGCAGCCTGTGCATTCATCGACGATCTAATTGATGAATGGGGTGGGAAAATTATCTTTCAGACAGGCCTTGTTCAAGTCACGAAATTCCATGCACACGTGAATCATACCCTATTTCTTGTTAACCGGAATAGGGTTTGACACCCATTCTGTCAACTGTATGGGGTAGATAAAACCATCTTTAAGAAGTTTCTCTAATTTAGCCTTAATTGTTTCCACCTTCTGAGGATTCATCAGATGAAGCTTCTATCGAACCTGCTTGGTGTTAGGATAATTCGTTATTTCATGTTCGACTATTCTTGGGTCTATGTCTGGAAATTCCTCGTAAGACTAGGCAAAAACTTCACGGAATTCTTTAAATAACTCCGTATAAATTTGAATCTCTTCAGGGGAGCAGTCCGCTCCGACGAAAACATTCTCCATGATGCCAAGGGTTTTGGGGATATCTATGGGGATTGTTTCAGCGATACTCACCATATTAGCCTCAGCGTAAATAGGGTGCATAGCCAGAGGATTAATAGGACAAGACCTATCTCCATACATAGTCAAAACAAATCCGTCTGTCTCTATTCTCCTTAACTCTGGGAGGAGGTAAGATCTATGATGGAGATCATCTCATGGTTTTTCTGGACCATTCAATGCCTCAAGAATCACCTCAATCGAGGGCAATACCAGGTCTAAATAATYTGTATTGGCAAGAGAACCTTGAGCCCAAATAGGCTCGAGAACTGGATCTAACTCCTGTGTGGGATTCGGATCGGGGTTGGCCGAATTTTGTTGGAMAATGTTGTATGCAACTTCAGTCGTGGACAAGAGCATGACCATGCCCAAATGCCCTGTCCCTTCCATTGAAGCCGATGGGGAAGGAAKATTCCATGGATCGTGAAAGTAAGTCATTCGGAAATACGACATTTTAAAAATTTCATCCCTAGGCTGGTTGGGGGCAGCCGATATAAGCTTGAAATCACTAGAAGGAGGCAGGTAATTGAAAGTACCCATAAACGATGGACATAAACCAACCCCTACATTGACGGTGTTGGGCTGAGGATTATCAATCATTGGGACCGTGGATTCCTATGATGAAGGGTCGGGATGAGAGAAATACAACTAGCCAATGGTCACAATCTGGCCATCGTGTGGAAACAACAAGAGCCGAAATACTGTAGCAACCACTGCATGCATTGCATAGGTACAACTCCTTCCCAACAAAATGTTGTAGTCGAGAGGTGCATCAACCAATTCAACTTCAACGCACATGGTCTTTCCTCCTAACTACATGGGAAAGAAGGAATGATTTCATGTGGTATGAATGAACAACCGTCAAATGTCGTAAGCAATGTAGGCGACGGAGACAAAACGGGTTTGCCAATGGGCTTCCAACACGCCAACGACATCATGCAAGTCGAGGCACCCTCATCAACCACCATTCGAAAGATATTTCATGTAAACTATTTCATGGTGTAAGCCACTACTATCTGAAATACAACGTGGTAAGGAAGAGGAGGTTTCAAGTCGGTTGGATTGAGAATGATTGCTCTATGGTTACAAGTCTCAGCAGATCTGAAGGTGGATGACAGGGATTTTCTCTGCGAAGGGAAGCTCTAGAGGACTTCCAAAGCAGACATCACGCAAGGGGTTTGTGCCAAATCTTCCACAACGGAGTATTTTTGGGCAGCCCTCGCGTTCGGATTATGAGAATATTTCTTGAACGCACCTTTGGGGATGCATGTCATTGTTTCACCCATCATCTTCTTGATCTGGAGAGGGATCGGTGGGTTTGTGGCTTCCGTACCCTTTTCGACAGAGTCTAGCATTCTGTAATATCAGGCCCTGGTTGTTATATGAGCG